>JASCZI010151176.1:19856-52725 GCA_036250425.1 Stylosanthes scabra | reverse complement strand
ACTTCTAACATTCTCTGTTCTCTCTCTGCTCAACTCTTCTTTCTTTCTTGCTCTTTATTTGTGAATAGTTTGAAGAATCCTTTAAGCTTGTTGATTTTTTTTTTTTTGGTGTCTTAGGTGAGGCTCGAACTCGAGACCTCTTACAACAGGAGAGGGGGGAATGCCATCTGAGCTACTGCTCATCGGCATGAGCTTGTTGATTAAGTTACATGAGAGTGATGAATACCAGGAAAGAACAACATTGGCAAAATTTGGAAGCAGAGGAAGTAGGGAAAAAAATCGAAAATTAGAGACTGAAAATAGAAAGGGATGGATGACGGAGTGTTATTTAATATTAATCCGTCTATGATTGAAAGAGTAACAGTAACCCAGCAAAGAACCAAGAAAGAAAAAATAGAGAGAATAGAAAATAGAATGAATTATGAATCAAAGGGCCGCTTCACAAGATAAGAGAAATCCAATATATAGAGAGCATAGGAGCTCAAGAACCTAACGGCAATAACTCACGAATCCTAAAAGCACTAACAAAACTAACAGATTCCTGAGACTAATCAGAACTATCCGAATCTGGAATTTCTTCTAATACTGATATTGTGAGATCACAGTTATTGTTTACCTTAACATGCTGCAAATTGTCTGCCAATTCACAGGAGGCATTAATGACATGCACTTTTGATAAGGTTGTCAATGACCAAATTTGTTCCGGAAGCTGTCTCAATTCAGAACACATATCTATGACCAGATATTGAAGGTGAGACATTGCACCTTTCTCTAAGGTCCAACTCTCAACTTTTACAAAATAAATTTTGAAATACTGAAGTTTAGGGAATTCCCCAGTGGCACAATCAAGAGGATCTGATATCTCACCATTAAATAGTTTCAAAACTTGGAGGTTAGGAAGCTGTCCTAGAGCCTTCATGGAACTGGAGTTCATCTCCCCAAATGTGTCTAAGGAAATCTTTGCAAGATTCGATGGAAACATTCTTGCATCTATTTTAAGATCTGAATGGCAGCAGCGTAGTTTCAGCTTATGAAGATTGCTTAGATGTTGCAAGCTCAACAATAATTCATGCCACGAACAATGTTTCCCAGTTTTAGGATCCATCCATAAACCCAACTTTCTCAAGTTGGGAAATCTCCCCTCCTTGAATAGTGAAGCTGTTGTTGTATCAAGTTCCAAGGAATGGATAGTCTGAAGATTCCACATTATTGTTCCATTCTCATTTGTTGGTAGCGTTACACTGCCTGCTCCAAGATAAACATGTCTTAATTTCTTGAGCTTCCAAAATTCATTCGGAATGCAAATTGTTCCAATACAACATATATATATCGTTTCTAAATCCGAAAGGCTCCATAACTGACAAGCATCTTTCGTGAAACAAACTATCTCAATTCTCAAGTACTTTAGGAAGATCATTGCTCCCAAATTACAGGGTAAATGTTGAATTTCATTTGTTCCCATATGTAGAACTTGAACTGATTGGAAGTTATTCTAAACATCATTTGAATAAACCCCTCTAGCAAAGAAGAACAGGGAACGAGTGCTTGATTGATTAGTTTCTAGTGAAGATATAGTAGACATTTCACACAAGAAGGACAATCTTTGAGGGTTGCTTAGAGTATGGATATTGGACACTGTGCAAACCTCGAAGAACTTATCAGCTTTGCTCAACTTTATGCAGAGATTACGGAAGAGATCATGGATTAGGAATTTTTTCGCACCCCTGTCCTTCCTCTTTCTTGTCATCTGTACCATGTTACGATCCACCAGCTCTTGTAAGTATTGCTTACCAACATTTTCGGGTACTGGTGTATTTGGTAATCCACTTTCTTCTGGCCATAATAAGAAACCTTCAGCCATCCATAATTGAATTATTTCCCTAGCAGGAATCTCATAATCTTCAGGGTAGATACCAAGGTATCGAAAGCATGGCTTCAATTCTTCAGACAAGTTGTCATAGCTAAGTTTTAGTGTATCTAGGACTTTGGTCATGTCCCTAGTGAGATGCCAGTGGATGCTCTCCTTAACTCCCAACCATTCACTTTCCAACCTTTTCTTCTTGGCGACCACTCCTGCTATGGCAACAATAGCAAGTGGCAAACCTCCACAACTTTCAACAATTGATCTACCATGAGGCTCCAAAGAAGGAGGACACTCCATAGAAGAAAACACCATCTTGCAAAACAATTCCCAGCTTTCCTTTTCATCAAGAAGAGGGAGTTTGTAGAGTCCAGAGCTTGTAAAATTTGCCACCTCTTCATTACGACTAGTTATTAAAACTTTGCTACCATTGCTTTCATTTGGAAAGGCTGCTTTCAGATTGCCCCACACTTCAGGTTTCCATATATCATCAAGCACTATCAAGTACTTTTCCCCCTTAAGGTAACCTCTCACAGTCTCCTTTAGAAACTCTTCAGTTGAATTTTTATATCTATACGAGGGCAGCTTCAGAGAGTCGAGGAGCCCCAGCCAAACTTCCCTAAGCTTGCAATCTTCGGAAACACGAGCCCATCCCCTGAAAGGGAACAAACTCTTGACCTCTTTGTGGTGAAAGATCTTTTTAGCAAGGGTAGTCTTGCCCTACCCACCCATGCCAATGATGGTGTCGACATTAATGTTGTCATCACACAACAGCTTAATTACAAAGCTACTGTTATTTGTAAAGCCCACCACATCTCCTTCATCTACATCATCTTCCTCAGCAACTTGTTTACCTCTGTAGCAGTATTTTCTAATCTCGGAACCATTATTTAACACATGTTCATCTAGCACACCTTCATTTCCTGTTGTTATAATGATCCTACTACCACCACCAAACCAATCTTCTCTTGCTGCTAATGACTATAGTTGTTGGATTCTATCAACAACATCCAAAACTAGAAGAACTCTTTTTTGGCCTAGCCTTTGTTTTATTTCAGCGGCTCCTTTGAATGTGCTTCCGATCTTAGTCTTGAGCTCCTCTCCCATCTCAGAAAGAAGTGTTTCTTGTAGATCTTCTAGGCCACCACTGCTTTCATTTGTTTTCCCCCTGATTTTAGAAAGAAAACTTGCATTTGCAAAGTGAGGCCTAATATTGTTATAGAGCTCCGCAACAAATTGGCTTATCTCACCATCTCCATGAATTCCCAGCATCAAAGAGGTAGCACTAGGCGAATCAATCTCTAATAGTGTTTTCACCTTTTCAAGTTCAGAATCACACCCAAGTGGATGGTCAATATACAGAGGCAAGGGAGGAAGTCTTCTTGTAACCTCTTCAACAATCTTGTTAATAGCCACACCCCATTGTCTGCAAACAACATACATACACATTTTCTTTCTACTTTAACTTTCTTCTTTTATACAAATTTATAAACTACCAATAGACAGATGAATCATAATAACATGATTGAAATTATCTTACAATGGAACCACCAAGATCAAAACATAATAAAACAAATCTCAGTCATTTATCTCGATGAAGACATCAAAAGAGATAAATCATAAAAGTTACTGCTGTATCCATAATTATTCAGTTAACTCTTATTAAATTAATAGATTTTAAATTACCCAAACGAATTAACTAGCTTAAAAACCCGGATCTAAGTAATTCAGGTAGCCTTAAACAAATCCTCGAGTTTCCTATTTTAGTCAAAATTGTTGTCTCTTAAGAATCAACAAAGAAAATGCTTGGTGAATATATCTAATCGTACATGATTTTGGTAATTAATTTTAATTGTTTTATATTTATTTTGTTGATGATTAGAAACTTTCTAAATCTTACTAATTTAGCTAAATTCTAGAATTTGATTTCGGTGAATATATCATCTGATGATGATCATTTAAGTTGACAATCAGATATATTTAATTGAATTTTTTTTGTCAAATTTTTAAGCATGTAAATATACAGTTTTGTTAGGCAACAATAAAAGTCAGCAAATAATCACCTACAAAAAATTTAGACACCAAAAGTAAAGAATTAAACATGCAATTTTTAAAAATTATATGTGTAAATTGATTCTTTTATGATTGGTTTATAAAAAAATAGAGTAAAACATTTTTTTTCTCTGAAATTTGCTAAAAATTTTAAAAATACCTTTAGTTTAATTTTATTTCAATTTTGTTTAAAAATTTTCGATTTACATCAAATATATACCCCTGCCAATGCAAGCTAAATTTTCAATAATCTTAAAACTAATTCAACAATAATACTTAACAATTAGAAGTCAATGATAGAATTTTTTATTTAATTTAGTTGTATAAAAGGTTGTATTTGTAAAATTATTGTTAAATTGATCTTGTATATCTTAAATTAACCATCAGAAATATATTCGATACAAATCAATAAAAATTCTTTAGGATAAAATTAAACTTAAGAATATTTTCAATTTTTTAAACAAATATTAGGTAAAAAAGTTTTATGCGTCAGTGTAAAAGAGTTTTACACATGCATTCAATAAGTGTTACACATCATCAAAAGTAATTAATTTTCAAACTCATTATTTCTAAAATCATATAAATGTATAAATCTGATTGGATGTTAAAAATTAAACTAAAAAAAATAATGCTAGATTTTGTCCGAAACATATTCAAAATAGTTTGTGAACAAAGTAACTATCTACTCACATTTGCTGATTCACGCATACTCCACTATTATTGCCCACTGCAAACAACGCTGACTTCCACGCTTCCAACTTGTGATTGTACCTGCCTTTGTTTACATGATGAGTCATGGCTTTTCCATATTCATTTATCTGGTGCCTCACGTCGGAGGGTTCCACATAGTAAAAGATTGGTAACACTGCTCGCTTTCTTCCGTTGTCCGAACACTCCATGATCTTCACGAGTTCATCAAGGCACCACGGGGAAGTTGGATACTCGTCACAGAGTATAAGAATTGACATCCTTGATCTTTCTATTGCTTCCAAAAGAGCGCTTTTGATCTCCTCCCCTATTCTCAGTTCCTTGCTATCTCTGAACGTCTCGATTCTTTTGTTGATCAAAGCATGATAGAGCGTGTCTGTGAATCTGAGTCTTGTGTAACCTCTAAAGCTCAGAAAAACATCATACTTGAAATATGAAGATGGTATTGTTGAGCTTAGATCTGATGACGACCCTGCCATGGTAACAGTCTTTGGAAGTTTTTGCAATAATGGTTTGCTTAATCGTAATTGGAATAATAATAATCACAAGAGTAAACAAAAGAAAGAAGAGTAATATTCATTTAGAAATGTGGATCAGGTGATGAAGAATACGTCATTAGTCATTACAACCAAACGCGGAGCTAGTTTCTTTTTGATTCCAAATATTTTATAATAATTGCAAGTTACAGTTGCATTTTGTATACTAAAAAAAATGCAATGATTGACTTATGAGTAGTACTGCTTGTTTTTGGGTAGTTGATTTATGCCTTTTTTTTTTTAATTTGTGTTGGGATCTTCGTGCTATATATAAAATTACAATAGCCTTCAAATGCGACAATAAATATAGAGACGATCACTCCTCACAGCGCAGCAAAAAAATGCGAAGAATTCTGTATCCTAGTAACCATATAATGAATTCTTGAATAGTAATCATATAGATCAACAATACTGTATACGTCTGCGAGTATAATACCAACAATTGTATATGTGAACAGTGCATATACGTCTTGGTAAATAGTATCGTACGGTATACGTGATAACGTGAATAATTGGGGTGTTCGCGGTGCAGTTTGGTTTGGTTCGGTTTTGAGTTAAAAACTCATCCAATCCGAACACTAATTTACTTGCGGTACGGTTTGGATTGGATAATTTTTTCTAGAAAATCCGATCCAATTTAAAGCGGTTTCGATTGGATTGGATTTGCGGTTTTGTAAATTTTAAAAAAATAATTAAAAATACACAGTCTCAACATTAGAATATTAAATAATTAACAATATCATGATAAATCTTAATGGTATTTTAAAAAAATCAACAATAACATAATAAATTAATAATAGAAGCAAAATTATGAATTGATTAAAATAAATAAATAGGTATATTTCATTTTAAATTTATAAAATGTTCACTACATAATAATAATACATAATAAGATAAAAATATATAACATTGAATATATTATAAGGAAAATTTTAAATTTAATAGTAAAATAATACTATTATATCACATTATGCGGTTTGGATTGGATTTGATTGGTTTTGAGAAGTAGATCCGAAATCCGATCAAATCCATGCGGTTTGTCAATTTCAAAATCCAATCAAATCCAAATTAGTGCGGTTTTAATTGTTTTTGGTTTGTTTGGATTGGATGTGCGGTTTAATTTGAATCGGTTTGGATATACGTATCCGTGAATAGTAACCGTATAATGAATAGTAACCGTATAGATCAACAGTACCATATACGTTTGCGAGTATAATACCAGCAACCGTATATGTGAACAGTGCATATACGTGTTGGTAAATAGTACCGTATGGTATTTGTGAATAGTACTATATGGACACTATTGCATAAATAGTAACTTACACCAATTTTTAACGTGGAAAACCCCAAAACGAGTAAAATTACACAGTATCCTTTACACACTCAAGAGGTACATATAGT
The DNA here is from genome assembly GCA_036250425.1 of Stylosanthes scabra. Lineage (NCBI taxonomy): Eukaryota > Viridiplantae > Streptophyta > Magnoliopsida > Fabales > Fabaceae > Stylosanthes > Stylosanthes scabra. Next base: position 46,167 of record JASCZI010151176.1, on the reverse strand, counting down.
ATTTCACAAGGAATTGAATAACAATAGAGATGCTACCCCCAAAAATATTCCCAGTGTATAAACATACACCTTATAATTTTTTGGACACTGCCCACACTCTCTATTTTCTCTTAGAGATAATTTATCTCTCAGCAATTTATTTATTAACTACTTTCTCACTCTCAGAATCGGATGCAGAAAACTGAAGAAGAAGCCTCGCCAATTTTCAAATGAAGATCATTGTGCCTTCTTTGAAAATTAAGCCTCTTTTACCGATTTTCAAAGATTGAGCAGTAACCCGTAATCAGGTTACAAGTTACTGTTCAATCACGTAGCCGTCAACAACTTTTCTTTCAAATTTTTAAAGGGGCTGGACCCCACAATTCTCCACATCTAGCCATTAGACAAATTTGGAGAATTATCTGGGTCGATCTTCAATCAACATAAATCTCCACCGTGATCGAAAATAGCACAACAATAACTGTCATTGTTAAAAACGACAATCAGTTCAAATCGAACTATCATACTCCACCATACGAGTATAACCACTTAGAATTAAACCACCCCAAGAATTTCACCTCGTCACATGTCGAAAGATCCTTGTTGAAATTTATGGTGTAACCTCCCTGTTGGCACTACCGAAAAGTTCATCAGCCCTCAACATACCTCCATCACACACCTTGCATCATGCCAACCAATGTTCGTGTGTCATTGTTGACCCACGAATAGTAACTCATCTTTTTTCATGGTATTGCGGAGTACCATGATGATATCATTCTTCTCACAGAGAAAATAATCATCTCCCAAACCAAGAGAGACAATATTGACCTCAGAATCAAATCCTTTAGATGGTCCTGCATTATCTGGACAATTTTAATTTTCTTCACATGTCCTGGTTTTCCAAACTTCTAGCATGTCAAACTCTTTCCACGACTCTTCTTCCCATGAATGTCTCCTCTTGCAACCAATGCATAATTTGAAGTAATCGTTTCTTCACTTTTCATCATTCTTTCCTTGAAAAGGATCTTATTAGCAACTTCTTCAAATGTCGGAGACTCTTTCCCATACATCAACACAGGTTTGATATGCTCATAGGAAGAAGGAAGAGATTATATGAGACTTAGAGCTTTGTCCTCATTATCAATCTCGATGCCAATAGCTTCTAATTCATAAACTATCCCATTGTGAGTACTGAAATGATCAGAAACGTTCTTGTCAACATCCATACGAAAGTTATAAAATTTTTCTTTCAATAACAATCAATTTGAAATGCCTTTTGCTTGGTATAGACCTTCAAGTTTCTCCCAGAGCGCCTTGGCTAAGTTCATGCCTTGCACATTTGCAAGAACATTCTTAGCCAAACACAAGCGAATTGCATTTGCAGCTCTCAGATCTAATTCCTCCCATTTTTCTTTATTCACGGAACCTTGCCCTTCTAATGCCTTCTGCAATCCGGATTGGATTAAGACATCCTTGACTTGTATTTGCCACAAGCCAAAATTAATTCTTCCATCAAACTTCTCTATGTCACATTTAAAAGCATTTGTAAATCCAGCCATCGTAACTTTATACCCAAACCAAATGACTCTAATACCACTTGTTGGGATCTTCGCGGTATAAAATTACGATAGCCTTCAAATGCAACACTATATACAGAGATGATCACTCAGCACAGCGCAGCGAAAAATACGAAGAAATCCATATCCGTGAATAGTAACTATATAAATGAATAGTAACAATATAGATCAACAGTATCGTATACGTATACGAGTATAATACCAATAATAACTGTATATGTGAACAGTGCATATAAGTCTTGGTAAATAGTACCGTACGGTATACGTGAATAGTACTATACGGACACTATTGCATAAAGAGTAACTTGCACCAATTTTTAACGTGGAAATCCCCAAAATCGAGTAAAAACCACGGGCCAAACTTCGACAAAAATTCCACTATATTGGGGATAATTACACAGTATCATTTCCACACTCTTACAAACTCAAGAGTCAAGAGGTACATATAGTGTTTCACAGTGAGATCCCCTTCCTATTACAAGGAATAACAATAGAGATGCTACCCCCAAAAATATTTCTGATGTATAAACATATACCTTATAATTTTTTGGACACTACCCACACTCTCTATTTTCTCTCAGAGATAATTTATCTCTCAGCAGTTTATTTATTAACTGCTCTCTCACTCTCAGAATTGGATGCAGAAAACTAAAGAAGAAGCATTGATTTTTATAGGCGAGCTTCTCACCAATCACTGTGCTTTCTTTGAAAATTAAGCCTCCTTTACTGTTTTTCAAAGATTGAACAGTAACCTACTGTTAAATCACGCAGCCACCAACCCTTTTTTCTTTCGAATTTGTCAAAGGTGCTGGACCCCACAATTTGCTAGTTGCTACAAAGAACCTGCTGCTTACCTCCGGTAGACTTGATCACTTGAAGAATGAGTTAAATTTTAACAATAATTATACACAACTAAGTGATTTTGCCAACTAAGTCCAACCAAACTTTCTCCACACACGTGCGCTTTATTCCCTCTTTTATTACTGCGGTTTTTTTTCTTCTTTTCAGCAAGTTAAGAAGAAATGGAGAACGATGACATCGACGACGACAAAGGCGACGATAACGATGATGACAGCAACGATGATGACAGTGGCGACGACGATGACAGCGACATTGATGACAGTAGCAAGAAGATGAAAAGAAAGGAGGAAGAGGAGGAGGATGAGGACGATGATGAAGAAAAAGACAACAACAACAACAAAGACAACAATGATGGCGGTATCAACGACGACGACGACAATAATGGCGGCTGTAGCGACGACAACAGCAAGAAGAAGGCGAAGGAGGAGGAGAAAGCTCTATAGCAGAAACGGGAGAAGAAGAAGGAGGCAAGGCACGTGTTTTCACATTCCTTATGTGGGAGTGGTTATTTTTTGTTTGATTAGACTTGGTTGAGGTAAATATAATATTCGAATGTGTAGCATTAATGAATTTTTAATTTTATAACAAAGTTTCACTCTTTTACTAAAATAATTTTTAAACTTTATTTTAATAATTCGTTTAATCTTTCAAGTTTTAAAATGTATTTCACTTCAGGCCTTGAATCTACTTCTATTTGCTTTTAGAAGTCCTCTAATACTATTTTTTTATTAACAATAATTTTAGTTGTACATTTAATGTTACCGTTTTATTAAATAGAGTAAAATTTATATTTTGACCCTTCTTCTAAAAAATTATTTTATAAATACATACATGTGATGTATATTTATGTATAAATATATATATTATTTAAGTTATTTTTAAAATATATTTTATATTTTATCAGATAGTTTATATAAATAATTAATTTGATAACTAATTTTGTGTATACATTTAATACAATATATAAATATATTATTAAATCACTTTAATATTATTGTGAACTAATTTATGATATTTAAAATTATTTAATAAAATTATCAATAGTCAAAATTTGTAACCATTAAGAAATTTTTGGCCTCGTCCAGAAAATAGTCTAGCTTCGCCACTGCTCATGTGTCGATCTGCTATTTCACATTGCTATTTGACACATCAAATATGAACCTACACATCACTATGGCTATCTTTTGACAACCTGCTACGAGGATCGATCCGTCAAGTTTTTCATTTCATCAAGTACCAAATTGGGATTTTATAATTATTAGGAGGCAGTCTAAATTGCAATGGTCATGGACCGAATTGGATATTTACTCTTTTAAATATTATTTTTTGACTTGAAATAAATAAGTGAAGAAAATATAATTACTCGTTAACTAATTCCTTACACAGACATTATTAAAAAATATATTTATTAAATATTATTTGTTTGACTTGAAATAAATAATTGAAGAAATTTTGATATTCATATTGACATTGTAACCTTCTATTTATTGGTAGAAGGCATTTTCATTTCTCCATGACAATTGTTGTGGTCTCTAAGCAATAGAAATAGATTTGCTGGAGGTTACTTGGAAAATTCCAATGGTGAACTAAAATACCTCATGGAGACCATAAATGAAAGGACAACAGGTGAAGCAATACTCGGAAGCGTGGAAGGGTCACTGCAGTTTATATTAGAGGTGGTGGGCCTAAAAGAAAAGAATATAGTATTCATAATTGATGTTAAAAACATAGTCGACTGGATACTTGGAAAAATAAGGACCAGTTGGAAGTTGAGAATGCTAAGAAGCAAGACTCACATGGTCAAGCAAGTGTTTCAGAATTGCACTGTAAAGCATATGCATAATGGGGAGTACAAGCACAAGAAGAGATGGGTGGACTTGGCAGCAAACAAAACAGGGCAGTGGACTCATTGGGAGTGACATATTCAAGTGGGATGCCAAGTGAAGATGGTGAACCAAAGACTTGATAGAAACAAATGATATTTTAAAATTTGACAGAAACAAATGATAGTGGTTAAGACTTAAGATAGGAAATCTGATCTTGGTTTTGATTGTTTTCAATTTCAACAATGTTAGGTAAACAACAAAAATTCAGCCAACGTCAGCCAATAATTTAGATTGGATGTTCTGTTTCTTTAAATTTCGAATGTTCTGTTTCTATAGGTTTCAAATGTTTTATTTCTATTGTTGGTTGTTTTAGGTTTCAGATGTTCTATTTCTAAAACAGTCACAGATGTTCTAGTGGCTTTCATTGTGGACGTTCTATAAACAGTAGTTACGGATGTTCTATTTTTGTTGGCTGATTTGTTGGTTAGGAAAATATTGGTTACCTATATTTTTCTTTGGATATTATATGTTGAGGAAAGTATAGGCAACCAATATTTTTCTAATCAACAAATCAACCAACAAAAAATAGAACATCCGTAACTATTGTTTATAGAACGTCCACAATAAAAGAAATAAGACATCCGAAACCTAAAGCAACCAACAATCAACAAAAGAAATAGAACATCCGAAACCTATAAACAGAACATCCAAAACCTAAAGAAATAGAACATCTAATATAATTTGTTGACTGATATTGACTAATTTTTTATTGGTTACCTAGCATTGTTCTATATGTTGAGTGTATTTATTTTGTTGATGCCCTGTTGGATACTGATAAGTGGTGACATGCCCTTGATGGCAATGCCAAGGGGTATGTATATCCTTTTTCTCCCCTAACGGGTCGAGTTGTATTGAATATATATAAAAAAAAGAATACATTTATTTTATTTATAAACTAAACTAATACTTTTTTTTCTGTATCATTAAATAGAGTATTGACTTGTCAATCCCAAAAAATAGAGTATTGAAATTGAACAAGGTTAGATACCCAATAAAAAATCAGTTAATATCAGCCAGCAATTTATATTGGATGTTCTATTTTTTTAAGTTTTGGATGTTTTGTTTATAGGTTTCGAATGTTTTATTTTTTGTTGATTGTTGGTTGCTTTAGATTTCAGATGTACTATTTCTTTTATTATGGACGTTCTATAAACAATGGTTATGGACGTTCTATTTTTTGTTGGCTGATTTGTTGGTTAAAAAAATATTGGTCACCTTTACTTTTCTATTGAAATTATATCAAATGTGTTTTACAATATATATATATATATGGGAAGGTCTACGATGAAGACACTAAAATGTCTTCCAGTGATGATAGAGAATCTTAATCATTGATTTATTCTATTAAAATCTGAGATGTAATTAATGTTATCATTATGAAAGAGATAAATTTTTAAATCAATCATGCTAGTTGCACAAGTGGTTTTAACAACCAAGTGCAAAACCAAGTGGTTTTAACAAGGTGCGTGTTTGACAAGCCCACTCTCACCACGCGCTTATGAGAAAGGAAATAACGAGAGCGTTGCCATTGTCTTCTTCATCATCGATGCCGTCGTCTTCTTCATCATCCTCCTTCGTCGTTATCTTCTTCATCATCTTCCTTCGTTATTGCTGTCGCCTTCTTCTTCTTCTTCTTCCTCCTCCTCCTCCTCCTCCTTCTTCGTCGTCGTCGCCTTTCTTCTTCTTCTTCTTCTTCTTCTTCTTCTTCTTCTTCTTCTTTGCATTTAATTGCATGATTCAAGATTTGATTGAATTGCTTGATATTTGTGTGCATTCTGGATGGTTATCTATGTGCATTCTAGATGCTTGTTATCTGTGTGCATTCTGGATGCTGGTTATCTGTGTGCATTCTGAGTTAGCTTCATCATTCTTATGTTTTTTTTGCTTTTAAATGCATGAATCAAGGTTTGATTGCGTTGCTTGTTATTTGTGTGCATTCTAGATAGTTATCTGTGTGCATTCTGGATGGTTATCTGTGTGCATTCTGGATTAGCTTCATTGTTGTTAGTTTTTTTTTACTTTTAATTGCATGATTCAATATTTGATTGGGTTGCTTGATATTAGTGTGCATTCTGGATGATTATCTGTGTGCATTCTGCATGGTTATATGTGTGCATTCTGGATGATTATTTATGAGAACCAAGCGGTCAACCATTCTTGTTAAACAAATATATCCCTTATATTAAGGAATCAGGCGCGTGTAAAAACAAGAATAGTTGACCGCTTGGTTGTCAAAACCACTTGGTTACCAAGAATAATTGTTTTTTAATATGACAAAATCCTTACTTAAAAGACATTTAAATGTATATAGAATTTTCCATATATATATATGGCAATCTAAAATGGAACACATATCATTTAAATGCTCTTCATCTAATCCAACAAAATGTTTTAATTTGGAATCTAAAATAAAAGCAAATCCATTAGGAACGTAACAATGAGCTTGTTCATTAAAAGTGTTATTTACGTTTTCTCCTATATGATATTGTGAGATCACAGTTATCATTTACCTTAGCATGTTTCAAGCTGGTTGCCAATTCATTGGAGGGGTCAATGACACGCACTTCTGATAAGGTTGTCAAGGACCACAATTGTTCTGGAAGCTCTCTCAATTCATAACAGTCAACGATGTTCAGATGTCCAAGGCGAGGCATTGCACCTTTCTCTAAGGTCCAACTTTGAACTTCTACTAAGCACATTTGTAAAAATTGGAGTTTAGGGAATTCCACAGTGGCACAATCAAGAGGATCTGATAAGGTACCATTTAATAGTTTCAAAACTTGGAGGTTGGGAAGCTGTCCTAGAGCCTTCATGGAACTGCAATCCATCTTACCAAACACTTGTAAGGTAATCTTTGCAAGATCCGATGGAAACATTTTTGCATCTATTAAAAGATCTGAAGTGCAGCAGTCTAGTTTCAGCGTACGAAGATTGATTAGATGATGAAAGCTTAATAATAATTCATACCACGAACAAGGATTCTCAATTTTAGGATCCAACCTTAAACCCAATTTTTTCAAGTTGGGAAATCTACCGTCCCTGAATAGGCATACTGTTGTTGCATCTAAATTCACTGTACATAGAGTCTGAAGATTCCACATTGTTGTTCCATTCTCGTCTGTTGGTAGCCTCACACCATATGGTAGAAGATAAACATGTCTTAGTTGCTTCAGCTTCCAAAATTCATTTGGAATGCAAGTTATTGTCCAACCCCTTACATCAATCAATTCTAAATTTGAAAGGCTCCAAATAGACTCATGAGCACGTGCTACGGAAAATGTTCTCTCTGTTCTCAAGTACTTTAGGAAGATCATTGCCTCTAAATCACATAATAACCTACGTTGAAAACTTGCTTGCTTTCCAAAATGTAGCACCTGAGCTGATTGGAACTTTTTCAAAACATCATTTGAATAATCCTTTCCGGCAAAGAAGAACAGAGAACGAGTACTTGATTGATTAGTTTCGAGTGAAGATATGCTAGCCGTTTCTCTACACAACAAGGACAACCGTTGAGGGTTGCTTAGAGTATGGATATTGGACCCTGTGCAAACCTCGAAAAACTTATTAGCTTTGCTCAACAATATGCAGAGGTCGCGGAAGAGATCATGGATTTGGCATTTTTTCACACCCCCATCACTCCTCTGTTTTGCCACGTGTACCATGTTACGATCCACCAACTCTTGTAGGTATTCCTCACCAACATCTTCTGGTTCAGGTGCATTTGGTAATCCATTTTCTTGTGGCCGTATGAAACCTTCAGCCATCCATAATTGGATCAATTCCCTAGCAGGAATCTTAAAATCTTCAGGGTAAACACCAAGAGATTGAAAACATGGCTTCAATTCTTCAGACAAGTTGTCATAGCTAAGTTTTAGTACATCCATGACTTTGGTCATGTCCCTCGTGAGATGCCAGTGGATGTACTCCTTAACTCCCTGCCATTCCCTTTCTGTTCTTTTTTTCTTGGCAACAACCCCTGCTATGGCAACAATAGCAAGTGGTAAACCTCCACAGCTTTCAACAATTGATCTACCATGAGGCTCCAGATCAGAAGGACAATACTCTTTAGCCGAAAACACCTTCTTGCAAAACAATTCCCAGCTTTGTGATTCATCAAGTAGAGCAAGTCTGCAGGTTTTTGAGCTTGTACGATTTGCCACCTCTTCATTACGACTAGTTATTAAAATTTTGCTACCCTTGCTTTCATTTGGAAAGGCTGCTTTTAGATTGTCCCATACATCAGGCTCCCAAATATCATCAAGCACTATCAAGTACTTTTTCCCCTTCAGGTAATTTTTCACAGATTTCTTCAGATCCTCAATTGAATTTTGATAGCTAGACGTTGAGAGCTTTAGTGAGTCGAGGAGCCCTCGCCAAACTTCCCTTTGGTCATAATCTTTGGAAACACGACTCCATCCCCTGAAAGGGAACAAATTCTTGACCTCTTTGTGGTGAAAGATCTTTTGAGCAAGGGTAGTCTTGCCCAACCCACCCATGCCAATGATAGAGATGATATTAATCTTGTTATCACACAAATGCTTAATTACAAGGCAACTGTTATCCGTAAATCCCACAACATCTCCTTCGTCTACATCATCTTCCTCAGCAGCCTGATTACCTCTGAAGCAGTATTTTCTAACCTCAAAACCATTATCTAACATATGCTCATCTAGCACACCTTCATTTTTTGTTGTTATAATGATCCTACTACCCCCACCAAACCAATCTTCTCGTCCTGCTAACGACTCTAGTTGTTGGATTCTATCAACATCATCCAAAACTAGAAGAACTCTTTTTTGGCCTAGCCTTTGTTTTATTTCAGCGGATCCTTTGCGTGTGCTTCCGAACTTAGTCTTTACATCCTCTCCCATCTCAAGAAGAAGTGTTTCTTGTAGATCTTCAAGGCCACCACCGCTTTCATTTGTTTTCTCACTTATATTAGAAAGAAAACTTGCAGTTGTAAAGTGAGGCCTAATGTTGTTATACAGCTCTGCAACAAATTGGCTTATATCACCATCTCCATGAATTCCCAGCATCAAACAAGTAGCATTAGAAGAATCAATCTTTAAAAGTGATGATTTCACATCTTTAAGTTCAGAATCACATCCAAGTGGACGGTGAATATACAGAGGCAAGGGGGGAACTATTTTTGTGACCTGTTCAACAATCTTGCTAATAGCCTCACCCCATGGTCTGCAAACAACATACATACATGATACACATTTTCTTTATATTTTTTTCTTCGTTTATACAAATTTAAAAAGTACCAATGGACAGAGAATCATAATAACATCATTGAAATTATCTTACAATGGACCAAAAAGATCAAAAGTTCAAGACATAATAAAACTAATGTCCGTCATTAATCTTGATGAAATAAAAGAGATGAAAGTTACTGCTATATCCATAACTGTTCAGTTAAATCAGAAATCTATAGATTTTAAATTTCCAAGTAATTTGGGTAGCTAGCCTTAGGCTTGGTTAGATAATACATAATGATGTAACTCTAAAAAAAATCTGCTGACTTATTTGGATTTTAAAAAGTTGCTTTTATCGTATGGTAAAATAATACAAAATTACTTAATAAATAGAGTCATATATATAACATATGTTAAATGTATTTGATAATTATTATTAAAGTATTAAATTATTAGAATGATCTTTTATCTTATATTAATGTAAAATTAAATATAATTAACCAGAAATAAAATTGATTTTCTAAAGTTAATTAGTAATTTTCTATTCTGTGAAGCTAGAACCAGCTATTTAAAAAGTTGCTAGACTTCTTAACTTTTAAATTACCAAACATAAAAAAAATTACTTATGTTTTTTTAAGAATAGTAAAACTTAAAAAAAAAAAAAAAAAACTTTACCGATCACCCATAAATCCTTGACCTTCCTCTTCTAGCAAAAAATTTTTCTCTCTTAAGAATCCAAACTAAAAGTGCTTCCAATTAGACTCTTAGAAAAAATGAAGATATAATATTTACATTATATTTAACATATTTTAATTTGTACTTAATATTTTATTTGTTTTATTTGCTTATACAATAATACACCACTAACTAAAATATAAAATATATATTAAAAATCAATTATAAATAAAGCATGAATTGATGCCTTATAGCATTTTTTATTCTAAATTTTTAATCTCTAAATTCTAATCCTATAAAAATAAGCAAGCGAGTATAGATAAAAAATATTCTCCACTCACATTTTTCATATTTTTAAGCATGTAAATATACGATTTTGTCACGAAACAATTAGAATCAGGAACTAATCAACTAACAAAAAGTTTAATCATATTCAAATAGTTTTGTGCACAATGAAAAGCTACTACCCACATATTCTTATTCACGCATAGTCCACTTTTATTGCCTACTGCAAACAAGGCTGACTTCCATGCTTCCAACCTCTGATTGTATCTACCTTTATTTTCATGATCAGTCATGGCTTTTCCATACTCATTGTTCTGGTACTTCACATCTGAGGGTTCCACAAAGTAAAAGATGGGTAACACTGGTCGCTTTCTTCCGTTGTCTGAACACTCCATGATCTTCACGAGTTCATCAAGGCACCACCGCGAAGTCGGATAAGTGGCAGAGAGTATAAGAATTGACATCCTCGATCTTTCAATTGCTTCCATAAGAGCACCATCGACGTCCTCCCCTATTCTCAGCTTGTTGCTATCTCTGAACGTCTCGATTCTTTTGTTGATCAAAGCATGATAGAGTGTATCTGTGAATCTCAGTCTTGTGTGACCTCTAAAGCTCAGAAAAACGTCATGCTTGAAATGTGAAGATGGTGTTGATGTTAAGCCTTGATCTGATGATGAACTACTTGCCATGGTAACACTCTTTGTTAGCTTTCAGTTGCAAATTGCAATAATCAAGAGTATATATTCACAAAAGATGTGAGAGTAGTAATGAATAGAAATATAGATAAGGTGAAGTCATTATTAGTTTATTTCATTGCGGAAAATTATTAGAACCTCGAAAGTAAATAAAAATAAAAACTTTTGTATTTATGTGTTATTTAAATAAAGTTATTAATGAATATTCATAATAAAATAATATTAAAATATGTGATACGAATTGATTGAAGAGAGTAAATTATTTATGTTTATTCTTAAAGCACTTAATAATAATTCTACAAACAATCGTGTCGCCAATTTTTTTGTAATTGCAAGTCTAAATATTTTAACTTTTTGGTGGCTATCTAGATATTTTAATTACAATGTACACTTATATATATTACTATTGTTTTGTGCTGGTTGCCGGGTAGAACTCTTCACTCTTCCTTCTGGAAATGAGACTGCTCGGTGGCTTCGGGTAAGAAGGGTCACCTCGGCTAGCTCGTGGAACGGAGGGGGTTGGTACCTGAAAAGGCACTCCGACGCTCAAATTAATAGAGTACTCAAAAGTAAAAGGCACTCCGACGCTCAAATCAATAGAGTACTCAAAAGTGAGTTAAGTGAATAAAGAAGAGAAAGCATACCTGACCTAGTATAAGCTAGGTCTTATTTATAGATGGAAGTAACTGCTTGATTGTGCAGTTTGTGAGTGATAGGATTTGTTATTATCTTTCCGAATTATCAGGAAGTGGATACTTGATTGACAAGGTCGTATATGTTTGTTTCAGTTTTATCTTAGTAGTGTCAATTTTGCACATGTTTAATTAATTGGAATTGGATTGGACCGAGTTGTTGGTTGAGTCAGCCAAGTTATAGGTTAACTTGGCCGAGCTCTATAAAGATGATAAATTTAGCCGAGCTATAGGTCGGATGATAGGTTGTAGCCGTCGAGTTATAGTTAGTAGTTGCCTAGTTATAGGGACCAGATCACAGCCCCCAAGCTTTGAGCTGTTTATTTTTCAAATAAGCAGGTTGAGCTTTTGTGAATTTAGTTATAACTCGACGGTTAGTAATGGATGGAGATAGTTATAAGTAATATTGGATATAGCCCCCAAAGTCAACTTGGGAATTTGAAAGATGAATAGTCAAGCTTGTCATTAGATATTGTATTCCTCATATGAAGGAGGAGAATCAAAAAGAAGGATGACTTGATGTTGAAATTAGAGAGTTGATATGATTGTATTATTTGAAATATCTGACTGACAAATTATTTAATTGGCATATAGATGAGCGTCTATTGAATTAATGCTGAGATATAGATCAATTTGATTGGAGATTGATTTTGATTATGAGTTTGTCTGTTATGTTTGACCGAGGTTGTAAGTTGAGCCCCCATGCTCATTGGGTAGTATGTAATGAAGTAGAATAATGTTGACAACATTTATTGTGTTGCTATGATTGTGAATTTGTTTTCATCCCTAAAGGTCACAGTTTGAAGTGTATTGATGGCTGACAGCAATTGGGTCTGATTTGCTTTTATCGGTTTGGATTTTGTGCTTGTTAGTGAAATGATTGGTTTGAGTTTGTGTATGGAGATAAGAATCGAACTTGGTATCACTAAGATAGAAATTTGACTTGGGAATGTCAGTTTGATAAATGTTTGAATAGTACACATTGAATTGTTATAGGATTTGACTTGTAAATGCCAATTAAGGCGTCGGTTAAGTATTGGTTAGAAGGCAGTGTTGAAGAGCTCGATTGGATAGAAAGTCGTCTTGAAGTGGTGGGTTACATAAAACTTAGAAAGACATTCCGAAGAGATCGGTTAGGATAGAAATAAATTCTGAAGTGATCGGTTTGGATAGGAAGCCGTCTTGAAGAGGTCGGTTAGTATAGAATTTAGAAAGTTGTCTTGAAGAGATCGGTTATGGTAGAAATCCATTCTGAAGAGGTCGGTTAGATAAGTTTCCGGTCAAATGCGGTTAGGAGGCCGACCTGAAGAGGTCGGTTTGATAAGTCTCCGATAAAACGTTGGTTAGGAGGCCAACCTGAAAAGGTCGGTTAGATAAGTTTCCGATAAAAAATCGGTTTGGATTGAAATTGATCTTCGATATGATCGAGATAAAAATCTGACTTACGAATATCTGTTTGAATTATTATAACATTTGACCAATATAGGTCGATCTTAATAAGATCCGACTTATAGATGTCGGTTTGATTAAGCTCCGATTAAACATTGGTTTGAAGCTAACCTATAGGGGTCGGCTTGATATTCGAATGATTTGATTAAGATCCAATTAAATATTGGTTAGAAAGTGTCCTATAGAGGCCGGTTTGATACTCAAATGGCTTATTCGATTATGGTCCGACTTGTTATGTCGGTTTGATTAAGCTCTGATTAAATATCGGTTAAAAAGTCGACCTATAGAGGTCGGTTTGATACTCAAATGGCTGATTCGATTAGGATCCGACTTGTTATGTCGGTTTGATTAAGCTCCGATTAAATATCGGTTAGAAAGTCAAACTATAGAGATCGATGTGATGGAAATAGATATGTGGTAGATATGTTAGTTAGTCATATATAAAATGCATAAACATAATGAAGAATAGAGTATATAGGTCTTCCGAGCATAGCAAGACCTTAGCTGAAATTAAAAATTAATAAGGAAATACAAATAGATTGTGTTGTATAAAGAATTGTAAAGAATATGCACTTATGCCAAACTTGCAAGATAACAAATTGAAACTGTACCATTGAGCTTGTGGTATTAAGGTGGTTGATGATGAATATTCTTATGAAAGTAAAGAGTATAGGTCCTAGCTGTAGGTGGTCGCTCGCATAGATGAGCTCTTCTATAGCTCGACTAAACTTTAGCGAACAATGTGAATAAGTTGAAAAGAGGACTTAATTCTTTTGCTTGAATGCTAAGAAGGAGCATTCTATGTTGTTAGTTATTGCTGATTGTTATGTATTCGAGAGTGAAAACATCACTAAGTGAGGTTGGTAGTATGACAATTAGAAAAGTAAAGTTACAAGTAATAACAGTAATGTGAAATAAAGGCAAGTCGTGACAGAAATTTGATAATTAGTAAACAGGTTTGGAGTGTGAATTATTTAAGAAAGTAAATAGATTTTAATCGTAAATTGAGGAGCCAAGTATAACAGTAAATATTATTCAAACTTAGTATATTTTGGTGAGTATTGTGACTGATTATTGACAAGAATGATTATAATATTAGTCATGTATATATGGATAGGCAAAGATATGAAACAAATTAAATAGTTAGGACTTCTAAAATTAGAATCTGATCAAGGTAAAAACATGTAAGTGGACATAAAGTTTATATAAATATAATGACATGTAGCAAGAAATGAGCAATTGCCATTCCAAAATTTTATTTCAAGTTGTAAGGATAAGAGTGGGCCGAGCTTAGATGACCTCAGCCGAGGTAAGAGGTTGATAAAATTGATAGCAAATATAACATGCATACGAAGAACTTTATATTTACTATTGTTGAATTGTAAATCGATATCAAAGAAAGAAAAATTAATTAAGAATAAAAAGTAATAATTATTGTATAATTTATTAATTTTGGGTGTTAAAGAGGAATGTAGTTGGTTTGGTAGAAGTCGTTTGTACATTAGATGGGTAACTTTTAAGTAATATGATGATATAGAAATTAGACTATATGATAGATAAAAAACCAAAGAAAATGTAAAAATTGTAAATGCACGTTATTCATAAAGTATTTAGTTTGAAAAGAAATTGAATTGATCACGCATAAACGCCATTATTAATTAGCTATTGTTATTCATGAATTGATAACAAGATTAGTGCACATAGAAGATGTTGGTTTAAATTGTTACAATGGTTTTTAAAGTATAAGTAAGTTTGGGTTTGAAACACTATCCGAGTTGAAAGTATACCTCCATGTGGAGTTGTTGATGCCATCTTTAATGTGCTCGGGCTTTGGAGTTATAGCTCGGGTAAGTCGATGGCCTTTGGTGTCAACTGTTTTAAACTTAGTTATAGATGGATGAAGAGTTGAAATTCATTATATCTGATTTCATGTTGAGCAGTTTATGTATTTTAATTTAGTGAAAAGGAAAAGAAAGTGAGTAATCATGAAAATAATAATAACATGGAGAATTGGTAGTTATTTCCTATAAATTGCGTTGAAATGTATCATACAAAAGGAGTAAGAGGCATGAAAGCTAAAAATTATATGGAGATGCTGTAGTATTTGGATGATACTGTTGAATATATCTTGTATCGAGTTATAGTATTAAAATTTTTTTAAGTTTAGTGAAGCCTGATTACGAACAGTAGTGAAATTGTATTTATTATTTTATATATATAAAATTTAAGATCATAAAAATAATTCAATGATGTATAAGAAAAAATTGAGAGTTGTAACTTGGCTTTTAATGGGTGCTTAGCCCTCAATATTTAAAAGGCAATATGCAGAAAATGTTGGGGATTGACACAAAATCTGGAAATTAAAGATTGGAGATTGAGAGAGAATTAAGAGGCTTATTAGATGTAGTTGTATCACTTAGTTCCATAAGTTAAATGCCTCATGACTACGGAAACACATGTATATCTATCAAATAATGAGAAAGCGGCAGTCATACCTGGTTGAATGTTAGGCGCGGTGATAGAGGTTTAATATGAGGTAATTTGTATGCAATTAGCTTAATTTGACATTGTTAAAGAAAATGATAATCAACAATAGAAATTTTAAAGGCAAAAGAGAAAGTCATTAAAAATCTCCTAAAAAATAGAAGGATATAACAACGGACAAAATAGAATTTATAGTTGTTATTGGAATTCGCATATTGGAGAGTAGTAAAAAATGGTTAAAAATGGTTAATAATGTAATACGTTATTTTTTGAAATGATGACATATCTACATGTAATGTATATGTTTATGCTCATATATTCACATTGGCATTTAGTTTTTAGTTTCTTATTAAACTTTATGGTATAATAAGGACACATGAATTTTAAAGAAAGAAAGCAATTGATAACAATAATAATAGAAAATATAAGTCATGGACAAAAAGTATGTTTATTATGATTTGACAAGAAACATACAAATTAGAATGGCGTACCAATTCTTATGAATCAAGGTCACTCATGAAATTATACTTGCTGTGGCTGGTGATAAGTAGAATTATATTTTGTATGATATACAAGTTTTTATATCTAGTAATAGTGGTAAAGAGAAAAAGATTTTACAAACCGCAATTAACTGATTGTTCCAAAATGGACATTCAACGAATATCTTTTCCATAATTAAAAAATTGGTCTATCACCTTAAAAGAGACAGATAATTAAATATTATAAAATAATAAAAATCTTTAATTTCCATTAATGAAGGATAGTTTCCATTTCATTAGCGTTATTATTATTTTTTTTTCAGGTTTGACCAAAATTGTTTTATTAACTTCTAATGTAAGATATTAAGAAATATATATAACAGTAGAGATTGATAATTTTTTTTAATCATATTCCTTCTTCATTTGCAAAGAGACTGTAATATTGTAAGTAATAGCATGAACAGACTATAATTGAGTGCTATGCCATTTTTGAAAATGTAAGTTATAAAGAATAAGGTAGATATCACCTTAGTGGAGCAGAAAATATTTTACTCTGCCCCACGATGGGCGCCAATGTTCTGTGCTGGTTGTCGGGGTAGAATTCTTCACTCTTCCTTCTGGAAATGAGACTGCTCGGTGGCTTCGGGTAGGAAGGGTCACCTATAGAGTACTCAAAAGTGAGTTAAGTGAATAAAGAAGAGAAAACATACCTGACCTAGCATAAGCTAGGTCTTATTTATAGATGGAAGTAACTGCTTGATTGTGCAGTTTGTGAGTGATAAGATTTGTTATTATCTTTCCGTATTATCAGGAAGTGGATACTTATTGACAAGGTCGTATATGTTTGTTTCAGTTTTATCTTAGTAGTGCCAATTTTGCACATGTTTAATTAATTGGAATTGGATTGGACCGAGTTGTTGATTGAGTCAGCCAAATTGTAGGTTAACTTGGCCGTAGCCATCGAGTTATAGTTAGTAGTTGCCTAGTTATAGGAACCACATCAACTATTATTATTGTTGACTAATTTTAATTATATATAATAATTATTTATATTATTGATACATATGATGTATTTCACACACATATATAATTATAAAATCTATACTTATTAAATATCCGAGAGGGTTTATTGTTTTTTATTTTTTGCATATTTAATTTAACAAAAATAAAAAATATTATATGTACATAAAAAAATCAACTATATATATATATATTATTTAATTTATTATAATACATAATATATTTTGAGTAAACAATGAAATCACTCCTTGAGAATTTTAGAATAGTATACTTTAGTCCATAAAATTTTAAAATATTCAAAACAGTCAATGTTTATTTTCGTTAAACGGTACAATTCTTCGCTAAAACAAAACAGTCCTTAAAAATTTTAAAAATCTCAAATCAATCCCTCAAAAGTTATAAAAAATTTTTAGAACAGTCCCTTCAATTTTTTGTATTTTGTAAGAGAGAAACTATACTATCTAACGGATGTAAACATTAAGGACTACTTTGGGTATTTTAAAATTTAACCGATTAAAGTATCTAAGAAACTAATTTGGTAATTAGTCATATATTTATTCGGCTGATTTTTATGTATAGATCAATATTCTGATATAAATTTTTTTAACAATTCTATTTATAAATATATATATTAAAGTTTATTTATATTGAAATATTTATTATTTTCATGCTATTCAAGTTATATTGAGCCAAATTTAAGTTTTATAAATAAATTTAATTATTATTAAATCGAATCAGACAAAAAAAAATCGAATCATGAATCAAAATAAATTTTTGTGAACCTAATTTGAGTTTACTTGAGTGAAGTCAACTTCACGGCAAGGAAGAAGTTGCTTTCTTGCTTACTTGCCACAGATGTAATGGCCAGTCAACTACATATTTGATATTTCATTTGCTTTTTTGCAGTCCTCTAATGGGACATAAAATCTATGCCCTTCATTCACGATAAAGAAAATTTGTTGAGAGCACTAGCTACTTGAATGATAAGTTATTAAATTTATAATAGTTATTTTAAAGTATATGATATAAATTTATTGAAAAAAGTAAATCATTTTTATTTGCTTTAAGAGTACTTAATAATGACTCATTAACAATCAACACTGGAGAAAATGATTTTTCTCATTTCTTCCCCTATAAGACTCAGGGACTTTACAAGAAATTAAAACTCAATTTAATCCATAAAATTCTAAATAAGACTTAAATTGATCCTTAAAATTAGATCATCGAATCTATAATTATATTTCGTTTTAGCCTTTGAGTTAATATTCATTAATGATAACACATTAAGTTATCACGCTTGATAAAACGAAACGATGTTTTATATTAAATCTCAATTATCAACAAAATGATATCCTTTCACATAAAACGCATATCTTTCTTTCTCATAATGATTATATAACAAGATGTATTTTGTTCCGGACATTGGGCCCGCTTGGCCCAAGTCCGTAGTGGATCTCCCTTATGTCGGCCCAAAACCGACCAACGGCCTAAATCTTTTACGGACTCACACAAAGGGCCCACAACATCGGTTACTTAATCCATATAAGATCGAGCTCATATCTGCATCGATCCGGTACGAATTTGTCATACAAGATCAGGATCATATCTACTCCGATCTTGTACGGATCTATCCCAAAATAATAGGAACCACCACGGGTATATAAAAAGGAGATCAACTCTCCTCCAGGTATGTCTTCTAAACCCTACCCAATCGCGTATACTCAGAGGCTCCCAAATCCTTATTTGGCGACCCTCCTTCCATACGCTATCACTCATTCATAACAACTCCTAACCTTCTATCTTGGCACCTCCGATTACTCCGTAAGTCCCAAAACCCTTGAAAGTACATTCTATACATATTTTAACCTCATTTATATGAAACAATATCATTTCATTGAAAGTTGAGTTTTAATATAATATCCAACATAGCAATTTTACATGTTAC
The DNA here is from genome assembly GCA_036250425.1 of Stylosanthes scabra. Classification (NCBI taxonomy): domain Eukaryota; kingdom Viridiplantae; phylum Streptophyta; class Magnoliopsida; order Fabales; family Fabaceae; genus Stylosanthes; species Stylosanthes scabra. The sequence goes on along the minus strand of JASCZI010151176.1, from coordinate 26,942 downwards.
GTTATTATATCACTAACGAATATGAACTCAAGTGCTAAAATTAATTACAATTATAAATTTGAGAATCTAGTTTGAGTTTTTTAAAATTTTAAAGATTGTTTTGAGCTCGACCTCACATTTCAGGGCTAAATTGAATATTAGTTCACTTTATGAGATTAAAAGACACATATCTTTGTGTCCTCCAGCCTCTGGTACCCTTTCCCAAATCACGTAGAAAGATGACGTTGGTGTAGAGCCATAGAGGAAGAAGAGATGATAATGATATAGAGGAGAGTTATTTAAAGAAAAAAGAAAATCTAGCCTTGAGTTGTTTCATACAAAAATTATAACTTTTTGGTATATAAAGCTTGATGAGTTGTAATAATGAAATTCTAAGAGAAGAATAAATATATGGTTAGAAAATTTAATATGAGAAACAACGGATTTTATTCAAAATTACTTATGTAGAGTAATAATAGCACACTGTAGCTCTGTTTTTGGAAGTTTCTCGAGAGAAAAGGGGGTGACGTGTGATTAGAGTGGTGGAGAGTGTGTATGAGTTAAGTGATGAAACCATTGAAGCTCAAATTGAAGGCATTGTTTTCCAATTCGAGGCACTCAAAGAAGAGAACATGAGGCTCTTAGAAACAATACAAGAGAAGAGCAAGGATTTAGATAGAGTATGAAATTCATATGGGATGAGTTTTACACTTTTACTACATCATACCAAAAGTAAAGAAATATGTATTAATTCAATATATAAAATAAAATGAATATCCAAAATCTTTTTTGATAATTGAAATCGCAGAAAATACAATAGTTATTGTTATTGCTATAAGAAAGCTAGTGCAATTTCTCAAAACTTGTCTTTATTAAGTTTGGTTTACATGATATTTACAATAGGACAATAAGGAATTGGTTCTCAATACCTTTTAAGTGGATGATAAATTAAATCTATAAATTTGAGGAGATAGGAATGAAAAATTTCATATAAATGTGTGATAGTGGAATCAAATATAAATAAGGAAACATAGGAAAAGAGAGCAGAAAACTGCAGACAGAAATGGCAAATGAGCAAATATCATTTAAATGTCGTACATGATGTACTACATCCAATCCAAGAAAATGTTTGGAATCTAAAATAAAACCAAATCCATTCAGAACAATGAATTTATAAGTTAAGTTACATGATAGTGATGAGAGTACTATGAAAGGAGAGCATTGATAAATTTAGAAGGAAAAAAAAAATCGACAACTAGATGACGAGAATGGTAAGGTATGCAGCATGTAGAGTTATTCAATGTTTCTCAGCATATGAAATTGTTAAATCACAGTTGTCATTTACCTCAACATCTTGCAAGCTGTTTTCTAATTCATTGGAGGGGTTAATGACATGCACTTCTGCTAAGGTTGTCAAGGACCACAGTTGTTCTGGAAGCTCACTCAATTCAGAACAGCTCCATATGACCAGAATTCGAAGGTGAGGCATTGCACCTTTCTTTAATATCCAATGTTGGACTTCTACTTTTAACATTTTCAAAAATTGAAGTTTAGGGAAATCCCCAGTGGCGCAATCAAGAGGTTCTGGTATGGTACCTTCTAATAGTTTCAAAACTTGGAGGTTGGGAAGCTGTCCTAAAGCCTTCATGGAACTGGAATCCAGCTTACCGAACACTGTGAAGGTAATCTTCGCAAGATTCAAAGGAAACATTATTTGATCCATTGAAAAATCTGAATGACAACATCGTAGTTTCAGTGTATGAAGATTGCTCAGGTGGCGCAAGCTCAATAATAGTTCATGCCACGAACAACGATTCTCCCTTCTAGGATCCAGCCATAAGCCCAACTTTCTCAAGTTGGGAAATCTGCCGTTGCAGAATAGGAATGATATTGGTGTATCAAAATCCACTGAACAGAGAGACTGAAGATTCAACATTGTTGTTCTTGTTCTGCTATCCTGTCCTTCCTCGTCTTTTGGTAGCCTCACACCATTTGAGAAAATATAGACATGTCTTAGTTGCTTGAGTTTCCAAAATTTATTCGGAATGCAAAATGTCATCCAACCCCTTACATCTAGCGTTTCTAAATTCGGAAGGCTCCATATACACAGAGGAACAGTTCTTAAGTGCCTAGTTTTCCCTATTTTCAAGTACTTTAGGAAGATCATTGCCTCCAAATTGCAGGGTATACGTTGAAAACATGCTTGTCCTCCCAAATATAGCACTTGAACTGATTGGAAGTTTTCTAAAGCATCATTTGAACAATTGTCTCCAGCAAAAAAGAACAAAGAACGAGCGCTTGATTGATTAGTTTCGACCGAAGACATGTAAGAGTTTTCTTTGCACAACAAGGACAATCTTTGAGGGTTTCTTATAGTATGGATATTGGAACCTGTGAAAACCTCAAAAAACTTTTCAGCTTTGCTCAATATTATGCAGAGATCACGAAAGAGATCATGGATTAGGCACTTTTTCACACCCCCGTCACTTCTCTGTCTTGACACATGTACCATGTTGCGATCCACCAGCTCTTTTAAGTACTCTTCACCAACAACTTCTGGTTCAGGTGCATTTGGTATTCCACTTTCTCGTGCCTGTATAAAACCTTCTGCCATCCATAATTGGATTAATTCCCTTGTCCATATCTCAAAATCTTGAGGGTAGATACCAAGATACAGAAAACATGGCTTCAATTCTTCAGACAAGCTGTCATAGCTAAGTTTTAGTACATCCATGACTTTGGTCATGTCCTTGGTGAGATGCCAGTGGATGCACTCCTTAACACCCAGCCATTCTCTTTCTGACCTTTTCTTCCTGGCAATAACTCCTGCTATGGCAACAATAGCAAGTGGTAAACCTCCACAACTTTCAATAATTGATCTACCAAGAGGCTCTAGATCAGAAGGACACTCTTCATCAAAAAACACCTTTTTACAAAACAATTCCCAACTTTCTTTTTCATCAAGTAGTGGAAGTTTGTAGGGCCTTGAGTTTGTATAATTTGCCACCTCTTCATTACGACTAGTTATTAAAATTTTGCTACCATTGCTTTCATTTGGAAAGCTTGTTTTTAAATCGTCCCATACTTCAGGTTCCCAAATATCATCAAGCATTATCAAGTACTTTTTCCCTTTCAGGAAATTTCTCACGGTCTTCTTTAGATGCTCCACTGTTGAATTTTGATACATAGATGTGGACAACTTCAAAGACTGGAGGAGGCTCAACAAAACTTCCCTTGTCTCGTAATCTTTGGAAACACAACTCCATCCACGGCAGGGGAACAAATTCTTGACCTCATTGTTATCATAGACCTTTTGAGCAAGGGTAGTTTTGCCCAACCCACCCATACACCCATACCAATGATGGAGACAACATTAACGTTTACATCATACAACAGCTTAATTACAAAGCTAAAGTTATTCGTAAAGCCCACTACATCTCCTTTGTCTAAATCATCTTCCTCAACCTGTTTACCTACAATACAATATCTCTTAATCTCAAAACCATTATTTAGCACTTGCTCATCTAGCAAATCTTCATTTCTTGTTGTTATAATGATCCTACTACCAGGACCAAACCAATCAATTCCTCCGGCTAGTGAATTCAGTTGCTGTATGCTATCAACATCATCCAAAACCAGAAGAACTCTTTTTTGGCCTAGTCTTCGTCTTATTTCAGAGGATCCTTTGAATGTGCTTCCAATCTTAGTCTTTACCTCCTCTCCCATCTCAGAAAGAAGCGTTTTCTGTAGTTCTTCTAGGCCACCACCGCTTGCATTTGTTTTCTCACTGACATTAGAAAGAAAACTTGCAGCTACAAAGTGAGGCCTAATCTTGTTATACAGTTCCACAACAAATTTTCATAGTTCACCATCTCCATGAATTCCCAGTATGAAACAGGTAGAATGAGAATCAATCTCTAAACGCAATTTCACATCTTCAAGCTCAGAATCAAACTCAAGTGGATGGTCAATATGCAGAAGCTCAGGTGGAAGTCTTTTTGAGACCTCTTCAACAATATTGTCAATAGCAGTACCCCATGGTCTGCAAGGGACATACATGCACATTTTCTTTGTATTTTAGTTTGTATTCTTTTATGAAAATATATAAACTACTAATTTCTAAAAGATAAATGAATCACAATGAATGGATTGAAATGACCTTACAATGGGACCAACAGGATCAAAACATAATAAATAAAAAAAAGAAAGAAAAAAAAAACTCATGTCCCAGATCCTTTAGCTAGATGAAAAACTGTGTATAGGACGAAAGTTATTATTAGTATATCCTTAAATTATCAAAAACGAATTAAGTAACTTATTTACTTGGATCTAACTGAACTCAAACAGGCTCAAATAAACTATTTTAGCTAAAAATTGGTCCCTGTAATTTTACGTATCAAAACATGTAATTTTACAAGAAATACTCTTATTAGACTTTGACAAAAGATATTATGCTTAGTTTGTAAAATAATTAATTAGATAAACTAGTTAGGAGTTAGTTAGATAGTGTTAATGTTAGCAGTTAGTTATTTCTGTTTTCTGTTTCATTTCTCCAGATTGCTTCATACTCAAGGCAGTTGATATATATGTACCCATTTGTGAGTTGTAGTTGGTTAATGAAATCCATTCTCACTTCCTCACAATTCTCTCTCTCAATAAATGAAGATATGATATCTAGACTTAATCTATTTAATTTTAAAATCATGAATTCATGATTTATTCATAATTTTATTTTTTCAAATTTGTATTTAATATTTTTCTCTTTTATTTGCTTCATTATAATATTCCAAGGGACTTTTTTACATAATTTTGTTTTATCACGAATTTATTCTATTATAATTAGATTATATTTTACAATTATTTTATTTATGATTCAAGTTTATCTAAGCTCCAGGAACTTAGCTCAACTCTCAAATTTGATTACCTTGAATAAATCAAATGATGATGATCATATAAAATTACAATAAGATGTAAAGCAAGTAACTGCTCAATACTCACGTGTTCTGATCACAGCGTTGCCCATAAATCTTGCCTACTTCAGACAAGGCTGACCTCCATGCTTCCAATTTGTGATTGTATCTGCCTTTTCCTTTATGAGCAGCCATGGCTATCCCATATTCGTTGATCCGGTACTGCACATCTGATCGTTCCACATAGTAATAAATTGGTAACACAGGTCGCTTTCTTCCGTTGTCTGAACACTCCATGATCTTAACGAGTTCATCAAGGCAGCACCTGGAGGTTGGGTACCTATCACAGAGTATAAGAATTGACATCCTTGATCTTTCAATTGCTTCAAGAAGAGAACCTTCCAGCTCCTCTCCTATTCTCAGCTTCTCGCTATCTCTGAACGCCACGATTCTTTTGTTGATCAAAGCATGATAGAGAGCATCCGTGAATCCGAGCCTAGTGTAGCCTCTAAAGCTCAGAAAAACATCATACATGAAATGTGATGATGGGGTGGCACCTTGATCTAATGATGAATTTGCCATGGTATCAGTCCTTGGAAAGGTTTGGCAATAATGGTAGGATTAAAAATGTAATTGGAATAATAATAATCAAGAGTCAAGAGTCAGAAAATGGTGAAGTCATTACAAGGTTAAAAATTATAAAAATGTCCAGGGAAGTTACTACTGAGTCTAAATGTTTTAATTATAATTTGCAACTACAACATGTATATTGAAAAATAGATTATTCATGCATGCTTTCCGAAGAAGTTGCTTGCCTCGTGGATTGATATTAACAGTCTACATATTTTATTTGCACTTTGAAATCCTCTAATGAGACAGATAATCTGAGCTCTACATCAACAATCAACGCATAGAATGAGAAGAGTTAAACCCCAAAGTAGTTATGAGGGTTTGTGCCAGGTCACTAACGGCCTGAGGACTAATTCAATGGAAAGGCGATGAAACAAATGTGGTGCAAATTTTTTAATCCAGGTACCTTGTAGGTCAATTGGAATTTCAAAGATATTTCTGGTGCAATTGTCCAATCTCACAGACCAATAGTATCAGAATGAGAATTAGAAAACTCACTTTGACGCCGTATTACTCCAATGCAGGAACACAAAACATCCTCCTGCTTCTCTCATGGTGGCAATTTCATTGATCACGCTGCTTTTCGGAGTACAGAGGTTCTAATGTGAGTGATTTTGCGTTGCAAATTGCTGTTTTGATTTATTGAAAGATGAATCAGAAACCCAGGAGGGAGGACATTATTACAGAATAAAAGCAAAGTAGGATTATCAACATGAGACCAATTTCAGATTGCAGCAATTCAAATTAAAATGACATTCACCTTCATGTGCTTTTCTCAGAAAATCAAATTTCACTCCATCCTTCGAGGGATGGAGCAATGCGGTAATCATCGTTGTCAGGGACTCTAGGGAGAAGGAAATGAAAGAAGCGGGAATGATAAGGATTGATATGTTGTGTGTTGAGATTATAAATATATAAATATTTTGTTTTTTTTTTACCACTTAACACACCCATATATTCCATTTACGAGGAAGTCTTGGTAGCTAATATTAATATTAAGAGGAAATCTAGGGAGATAATAGGAAGTCAATATCATTTTTCATTCTTTTCTCTCTTCTCTTTTACCACTCATTATTTCTTTAATTATACTTATTTACTCTAATATTAAAGAGATAATAGAAAGCCAATATTATTTTTTCTTCTTTTCTTTTTCCTCATTTACCACCCACTATTTTCTTAATTACACTGACTCCTCATTGGTCCACTCCGTAGCATTACTATTTACTCCCCATTTATAACACAGAAAGTATAGCAGAAAAGTTCACAAAACAATAGTTATAGGACAAAAATAGTGTACATCAACACAAAAATCAAAATAAAAGAGTAAGAAGTGTTGGATGTGTACAGTGATACACATAGATTAATTCATTACCAAAACTATCTTCAAGCGCTGATAAAAGTATTCATATAAAATAAAACCGAATTTTCTACGAACGAAAAGATAGCTTCCGTTTGACAAAATTATTCAATACATTACCAAAACTCCTCAAATGTTAATGACTCATTAATAACGTATTGTATAATTTTATCAAACGAAACTCATTTTTTCATGGGTAAAAATTCTTCT
>JASCZI010151176.1:8643-19772 GCA_036250425.1 Stylosanthes scabra | reverse complement strand
AAATCTTATATATATATATATATATATATATATATATATATATATATATATAATATTGTATACATCTGTAAACACCATTTAGCAATACAGAAAAATATAAATTAAATATTAGCACAGAAAAATTTATATTTCTATGTTAATATTTATATTTTCTTTTGTTGCTAAATTGTGTATATAGACAGTGACAAACCCGAAAAACTTTTATAGTGGGCGAAAATATGTTATAATAATTTTTTTTCAAGTATCAATAATAATTTTTCTTTATTTATAATTTCTAAAAAAATGTTTTTTTTTCATTCTTTCCAAAATTTTGACTAAAAATCTATTAATTAAATTAATTATAAGCAATTTGTTATCCAATTAATTTTATTTTTACTATTTTTATATATATTTAATAAATAAAAAACTAATTAATAGGTTCATTAACCTATATTAATATACTAGTATTTATAATTTGAAGTTATGTATCTACCCAGAAAACATTAATGAAAATTCAAAATATTATTCATTGTAATTTCTTACTATTGACTACCTCTTATTCAATTAAAATGCTTATTTGTTACAATATTTATGGCATTAAAATATCTTTTAAAGACTTTAGTGGGGCAAGTGCCCCCTCCTTCTCCGACGTTGATCCGTCTCGATGTACAAATGTGTATAATAGTATTTCTAATATTACTGTATATATACGATCTGATTCTCATAACTCAATCGAACTATAATTCGACTGGAAATAATTATTCAACATAAGTTCAGCCGACTCAATCAACAACTCAACATTTAGGTCAAAGTAACAATAAAGTTTCTCTGATGCCTCAAATAACCAACTCCAAATTCGTTGCGCATAAATCTCGCAGTTATGATCATGATGACAAAACATCATCACCAAATTAAAACATGACAAAATAATAAGATAATAACATATATTCAAATGTAACTTGCACAAAATAGGTTTCCTAAAAAATAGGAAACCACTCACCAAACCCTAACAACATGCAGCCACTTTCAATCATTCCCTATAAATAAGCCTAGTTAACCTAGGTTAAGGTAGTTTTTTTCTCCTTTACTCACTTAAACTTGCAAGTGAAATTTTCATTGATTTGAGCGTCGAAGTGGTCTTGCAGGTCCATCCACCCTCGTCGTTCCAACCTCCGGCCGATGTATCTCTTCATCCTCCAAGCTCTAGTGATCCACATCCTTATTTAGGAAGAGCTCATTCCGGTAGCCAGCACAAAGCTCTGACAATCTACATCTTCTCCTTTGAGGAGCTCACTCCGACTATATATATATCATATTCAACTCATATATTCACACACTCCCCAACCTTGCTGCTTCTGCTAGGATCGAACCTTGTGTCTCTTATAAGGAGATAATTAGCTAATTATTTTGTTTGAACTTTTAAGCAAAAACTAAAGGCTAAAATATCTCTTTTTTATTTATTTCTTTGGGCATATAAAATAGCTAACCACTAGAGTTACTAATTTAATTTTATTCGGTTATCACTAGGATTTGTTCAAAAAAAAATCTTCGTATGCCAAATTTTATTACATTGCTATCAAAGCGGTTGTACTTTATAGTACAGAGTATTGAGCGATTAAAAGGGATTATGAACATAAATTAAGTGTGACAAATATAAAGATATTTTGAAATGGATGAGTGGTCATACGTGATTGGATAGATTAAGGAATGACGATATAAAAGAGAGAGTATGAATGTTGTTGAAAAGATGATAAAATCACATCTTAGAAGACCAATAGAATACCCAATTAGAAAGACGAATGGGATAATTTGGTTATTTTCACTCATGGATATTCTCTCACTAGGAGAGAAATTCTCTCGTTTATGGAGAGCATGTGAGAACTTGAGATTCTCCAGTACCAATACTACATCACCGCTACACCTTAACCGCTTAATGACACTGACACAAAACAACCTTTTCAGATGAAGAGCATTACCACCATCGCTTAGAATCTTTTCTCCACCACCACCACCACCACCGCACTTACCATCTCATCCGCCTGAAACTTAGACACCTAACCTTCAACAATCATCAACATTCAAAGATTATCATCACAATTCTAGCCACATAAGGAAACTTACATGCATACTTTACACCTGTACTTTACACCTGTGGATGCTACCAAAGCCACGGAGGGCAATTAAAAACCTATATAGAGCAAGAACATCATCAGGTAAGATGTCAAACACAATACATCAAAACACATCACCAAATCTTGTATCAAAATACTGACTAGTCTACATCAAAGCCTTATAAATCCTGAGAAAAACCTACCATAATGCACAACAAACCAAAAACCACATGGCACAAATTAAACCTCATCCAATAGAAGGCCAAGTCTTGGACATTCAGAATAATTACTACAACCAACAACAGGAACAACACTTGAATCTAGTATGCAAAGTCCTGGCAGATAAGGAGTTTAGCTACCGCATAATTAAATCAGCTATCATGGGCATGTGGAGAAATCCACCAGGTGTGCTCATATCTGATGTAGTTAGAAATAAAGTCTTAATAAGTTTCAAAGACAGTGACAGAGGCAGGCAATACTGGAAAGGGGGCCCTTGGAGCATAAGAGGTCACCTACTCAACATGAAGCAGTGGAAAGGAGATAAGGCAGTCTTGTCGGTGAGCCATGACACACTGGAAATTTGGGTGCAGCTGCATGGGATTCTATACTACATGATGAATCAAAACACAGCAGAATCTATAGCCCCAAAGCTAGGGACCGTCTTGGAGGTTGAAGATCCATGGAGAGGAGACCCAGGGGCACCTTAAACCCAAGGGCACCAAGATACAGCCGGGGTTTGGGAGTGCCCAAAGGCCCCTTCTTTGTTCTATTTTGAGAAGATGGCATAAAACATATACAAAAATGAAAACCAGCAGTTTCCGCTATATGAAGAGCCATCACAAGAAGATGAGAGCAACTTGAAGGAACACAAGCTTGAGGTGGAACGTGATGAAAGTGAAACTATTAAAAGGTTATATGAAAAGCAAGATACTCCTAAAAAACACCACTACAACTTGAAGGAAATTATTGTGGAAAGCCATGCGTCACAGGATAACCAGGTGATGGAGTATGAAAATCTCATTAGCCAATCAACAACAAATAGAGAAGCAGATATGGGACATACTAATCAAAATCAGCAGCACTTACATGGTAAAGGAAAGGAAATATTGGAGATCAAGGACCAAGCCTGGAGCTCTTTCTCAGTTGCACAGCCATCAAATTTCAGGTGGGAAGATTGGATCCATTTTCAGATGCAATGGGGGGAAACTAGCAAAGGATAGGACAAGGTAAACACCCAGGATCAAGATCAGTTGAAGCTAAACTATCTGCAGCAGCATAACAGCATACAACTAGAAGGAAATTTCAAAGAAAATATGGTGCAACATGGTACAATTCATGAAAATTTGCTCAACGAATATGAAAAGCAGGCAAAAGGCAAAGAAGATCAACAACGAACAACATATACACAACATGAATAACAAGTCTGAGGAAACAATGAAAAGGGATATAGAGATATGGAGTTCAAGAGAGAGGCAAGCAATCTATCAAACTGAGGGCATGGAAGACAACATTTTTATACAACAATCAGAAAATGGAGACATGTACTTAGTAGAGCTGGCAGAAGACCTGATGATCCAAGATGAGGAACAATTGAATATGGCAGTAGAAGTGCAGAAACCAAGCAACTAGGAAGTGGAGCTGGCTGAAAGTGTCAACAGGAACCTCAGTCTCAAACGGAGCAAAGATGAACATGATATCCTTCCTGCAGAAAATAATATGCTCTGTTTAGCAAATAATGCTTTTATAGATGATATTTTAATAGAGGAGATGAAAAAGAGAAAGACTGAGCTTAACTTACCTATGGCTGAGAAGGCGGGCCTTATCATGCCCCACCCTCAGCCATGAGAGTAATAAGCTGGAACAGCCGCGGGATGGCGACCCTGCGACAGTTTCTGAACTATGTAATATATGTAGAACAACTAGGCCGTCCATTTTGTTCTTGATAGAAACTAAGGCCAATGAAAAAACATGTAATAGAATTAGGAAAAGGCTAAAATTTGACTATATGTTTTGCGTAGAATCCCAGGGTTTATCCGGGGGATTATGTTTGTTCTAGAAATGTAATGTTAATATTAATGTTTATGAATGGTCTTCTAATTATATGATAACAAATGTTGTTTATGGCATAGAAATCTGGGAAGGAGTAAATGGTTCTCCAACACCAAAAGCAAGGAAGAGAGTATGGAGTGATCTAGCTGCAAGGACAACGGATCAGAATAAATCAGCATTATACATAGGAGATTTTAATGATATACTCCATTAGGAAGAGAAAATAGGTTTACACTCGAAGCCACTAAATGAAATACAAGCATTTAGACAATTTGTAGACAAAGTGGCACTTATGGATTTACAATTACAAGGAGCAAAATACAGATGGTACAACAATCCAAGAAATGGAGTGGTATCAAGGGAAATAATTGATAGGGCAATGGCTACCTGGGCTTGGAGGAAGCAATTCCCGTATGCGGTTCTGACCTCCCTACCTTCTACATCTTCAGACCACTCACCACTCAAACTGGATCTGGCTCCAAAAGGCATAAGGAACAGAGAATTCAAATTTGAAGCGTATTGGACAGAACGCCAAGATTGCAACAACATTATCAAATCGGGTTGGGGAAGGAGCGGCTCTGACTGCAGCGACAAATGGGGCACACTGTCAACGAAAATGCAAAAATGTAAAGCTGAATTGTCAAAATGTAGCAAAGCTACTTTTAAAAGAGCAGATTTAGAATCACAGAAGATTAAAGAGGAGCTTCATACATTACAACAAGAAGTTAATTATACAGAGGAGATGCACCAAATGATAAAGGAGCTGAAGATTGATTTGGCTAAATTGTGAAGGCAAGAGTTACTGGTCACATAGATCAAGAGTAAAATGGTTAAGAGCTGGAGATAAAAATACGATTTTTTTCCATGCAACAACAATTTAGAGAAGAGACAGAAATAGAATTGACAAGTTAAAGACAGAAAATGGGGATTGGGTATCAGGTGAGGATGAAGTCATAAAACTAGCTGAATCTTACTATCAAAATCTTTTCACAACTACACAAAATTTGAATTTCAGTAGTGTGATAAACTAGATACCAATCAGAATCACACAAGGTATGAATGAAGAACTCTTATGCAACCTAAGTGATAAGGAGATCAAAGAGGTCGTTTTCAACCTAGGGGCTTTAAAAGCACTTGGGCCGGACGGTCTTAATGGCTTATTTTTTCAGAAAAATTGGGACCACATAGGAGGAGATATATGTGAAGTGGTTAAGTGCTTTTTAAGGGATGGTTATATAACAAAAAACATATGTGAAACTAATTTAGTCCTTGTGCCAAATATCAAAAACCCTGAATCACTTAACCACTTACGTCACATAAGTTGCTGTAATTTTATTTATAAAATTATATCAAGAGTTTTGGTTCTAAGACTAAAAAGAATAATAGGCAATATTGTGTGTAACATCCAAAGTGCATTTGTGGGTGAACGGCTAATACATGACAACATCATCATAGCTCAGGAGATGTTTCATGCACTCAGTAGGAAAGGTAAGTATGCCTCTAATGATTTAGCCATTAAAATTGACATGAACAAAGTTTATGATAGAGGGGAATGGCCATTTCTAATGACAGTTTTAAAAGCTTTTGGTTTAAATGATCATTGGTTAAAGCTGTTAATGTCATGTGTTACTAGAGTGACGTATAGAATTAAAATAATTGGGAAACTATCTGCAAAGATTACCCCCACAAAGAGGCCTTAGGCAAGGTGACCCCCTCTCACCCTACTTATTTATTATTGCTCAAAAGTGTTTAGTATATTGATGAATAATGCAATTCAAGAGAAAAAATTTCAGGTATTCAGATCAATAATAATGCCGCAGTACTCACACATTTATTATTTGCAGATGACTGGATAATATTCTCCAAGGTGCTTGAGGAGGAAGTATATCAGATAATAAATATTTTAAATGAATACATGGAAGCATCAGGTCAAATGATCAATATGGAGAAATCAGAGATAATTTTTGGGCAACAGGTGACAATAAAAACAAGGGTGGAAATAGAAGAAATACTAGGAATATTAACATGGGATGACCAGAGTAAGTATATGGGATTGCCAGCTTTTTGGGGGAGGTTAAAAAATAGAATGCTAAAGTGGGTAGAAGATAAGGTAATCGATAAGTTAGGGGGCTGGAAAGAAAAACTCCTAAACCAAGCAGGTAAGGAAGTGCTTATTAAAGCGATAATTCAAGCAATACCTATATATGCTATGAGTGTTGTACATTTCCCAAAAGGTTTCTGCAGTAGATTGAGGGCTAGAATTGCAAAATTCTGGTGGCCAGCATCAGGGAAGGAAAGAGGCATTCATTGGAAGGCATGAGAGAAATTAACTTTGAGTAAAAACAGGAGGGTTGGGCTTCAAAGACTATCATATTTTGAACCTGGCTTTTTTGGCAAAATAGGCTTGGAAGATTTTCCAGAACCCCGAAGCTACCTAGGTAAAATTGTTAAAAGCAAAGTATTGCTCACATGCTAATTTCAAAAGGGTTGGACAAAGAAGTGGTGACTATGGAAAAGTATACTACAAGGAAGGGATTTTCTGTTAGAACATGCACAATGGATGGTTGGAAGCGGTGAAAGTATTAACATTTGGAAGGATAAATGGGTGCCAAATATGGGCAGAATATCTTCAACCACCAATTCACAAATACAAACCTCCGTAATGTTAGACACTCTTTTTGATAATCAACTTGTGGATAAAATTATGAGGATCCCTCTTCGAGTGATACAAGGAGAGGATAGACTTATCTGGCCCATGAGATGTAATGGGATCTTTGATGTTAAAACAAGGTATCAAGTTGCAAAGAAAAAGCAAGACAAGGATAAAGATGAAGCAACCTCAACAAGTGAGAATCACAAAGAAACGTGGATAGAAGTTTGGAACTTGCCGATGCCTCAAAAAATAAAGAATTTCTTATGGGGAGCCATACACAATATTTTACCTACCTATGTCAATTTGCAACATAAAAGATTAAATAACACTAACTTATGCCCAATTTGCATGCAGGAACCAGAAACAGTGGAACATATGTTGCTATTATGCCCATGGACTAGAGCACCTTGGTTTGGTAGTCAACTATCGTGTCGCCCCACAGAATATACAGTCACATCACAGGAAGGGTGGATACTAAAACTAAAGAACCAACTAAAGATGGGACATGGCAAAAATTATAAGCAGCAACTGGCAAAAGCGGGATTCCTACTATGGGAGATTTGGAAGGATAGAAACAAGGCAATATATATAGGTACACAACCACATCCAAGGCAAACAATTTTCAAAGCAAATATTCTGGAGCAAGAGTTTTCAAGTAGCAGTACAGACATTACAACACAAGAAAAATGCAGAGAGGAAAGAAGCAAAAGAGTTACCTGGCATCCTTCGCCGAGAGAATGGATTAAAATCAACGTCGATGCGGCATTCCATAAGGAGACAGGAATAGGCGCAGTTGCAGTAGTAGCCAGAAACTCCTATGGTAGACTAATACAAGGAAAAAAGATGAGAGTCACAGTTGCTTCAACACTTATGGCAGAAGCTTTTGCTGCCAGACAACCACTCATATTAGCAAGATCACAAAAAATGCAAAATGTCCTAATTGAAACTGATAGCCAGCTTCTTACCCAAGCAGTAAAATCAAAGACACCCACCCATCCTACAAGATATATGGGCGTTGCTAGAAATGATCCCAAAGGCAGGCTTCACATGGGTATCGCGAGAAGGAAACAAATTAGCCCATACTTTGGTAAAGGATATACACATAACAGAATGGGCATCAGATACTGACATAAGTATACCTGAAAATATCATACACTTAATTAGAACAGAATGCATCTCTCAGATGGCAGAATCAGAGAGAGATCCTAGCCCGTCAGAGACGATGGAATATCACTGGTCTAGGCCACAGCTGAAGAAGATGCAGCCCCCTCATCAGAACACCGCAATCAAGAAGCTTCCAAGATGGCTCAAGACAAACGGAAAAGAAGCACAGGCCGTCGCTACACTCCCTTGCAGCAGGTCAATGGGTAGGGATAGTTTGGGGATCGGGCTTTGCAGGTTCAAGCACAGGGAACAGAGGCATCAAGATGGAGATTTAACAAGTCCAAATCGTCAGAATCGAGATGGAGAGTCGGGCTTACCTCAAGAAAGTAAGGCAAACAGCCCAACTGGCTCATTCCGGTAGCATCGTTCACTGCCTTCAAAGATGCCCAATCAGAGAAGATGAAAAGCATTTGCTCGTTGTTGGAGATTCATCCACTGTGCTCTTCAACAATGAAGACCCAAATCAGAACTCAATTTTCTCCTCAGCGTCAGAGCTTAGCCGCGGTCAGTAGCAACGGAGTTCAATCGCTGAAGCCAATGATGAAGACGATGTAAGCAGATTCATCGCAGCGCTGGGTTAGGCTAGGTGGGATCCGGGTTGTGGTGGAGATGTGGGTTTGGGTATTGGGTTTTTTGGGTGAAAGCCCACGTCCAAAAAAAAAGACGAATGGGATGGAAGGTGAACAACGGGTAAAAGGCAGAGGAATACCTAAAAAATACCATCCATGAGGTTGTCAAACTAAATCTACATGTAAACAGTTTCTCTATAGACATGTTATATGATAGAGTTCATTAACATCGTTTGATCCATGTACTTAATTGTAATAACCCAATATATATATATATATATATATATATATATATATATATATATATATGGTAATAACAATAAAAATAGTGGGGCCCACCCTTGTTAGATATTTGTTTATCTTTCTTCCCTAACCCTTAATTCCTCACATCCACTCCCTGAACGAAGAAAGAAAATGAGAAAAGAGAGAGAGGAAGAGCGAACAGAAAGATAAAGAAAGAAGAAAAAAAAAAGAAAAGAAGAATGGGGAGACGATGGCGCTGACGAAGGAAGAAGGATCGTAGCACCACCGTCTAGCTGGGAAGCAGAGAGAGAATGTTTGAATTAAAGGAGAGAGAAGCTAGACGCGAGGAAGGGGCGGAGGAGCTGCTGCCGTCGTCGAGCTACCGCTCTGCCGCCGCCATCACACTTCGTAGCAGCAAGAGAGAGAGTGCGAATGGCAAGGAGAGGAACACGCCAGAGAAGGGTCACCATTGTTGTCACCGTTGAGCTGCTTTGACGTCGTCAAACAGAACAAGGGACAGGGTCAATGCTCGTGGGATAACAAGAGGGAGAGGCGAGGAGGCATGACGGAGGTAGAAGACTCGTTGCTACTGCCGGATCTTGCATTGTCACTGCTGGATGCAACCCCAGAGCGTTGCGAAGTCGAGCTTCCTTCCGACGAACCTCAACTAGGATTACAACCTCTACTTTTGGTGTTGGTCTTCGGTCCCTTGGGACCAAGTTGTGAGTAGGCTTTACGTTTATAATCGCGTTAAATATACGTCTATTATGGTCTTTAATTTATACTATTAAATTGCCCTCAGATGGATTTTGTTATGGTTTTGAAAAGTGGTTTATTAAGTTTGAAGGTTCATTTTTTTTTGGTGAAATGATTGTTATCTCTGCACATGAGACTATATGAGTTGAGAAATTTTATGTTTTGAAACTAATAATTGATGATTGTTGAAATTGTTAAATATTTTGAAAGGTATGATTAGAAAGGATATGTTTGAGAAAGTATCCCTAATCTGATTTGAGGATTCTTGAAAAATAATACTATTACGAAATTGTGAGATATGTTGAAAATCTCTTTTGATTTGGAAAGTACGATTTGAAATGATTTGTTAAAAAGATAGTATTTGCTTAGTTGAATTGAGAACTTTGTACATTTGAAATATAAAACAATTTGCTATATTTATAATTATATGTTTTGAATTGGTTTGGGAGACTCTTATTAGAAAACCGCAGTTAACGGCGGTTGTGACGTTAACTTAGATGCATCTGACTCAGACCTCAGCTAGCAGGGGCTTTGCTAGCCTAACGTGTAGGCCACACGTTGGATCTGTTATTTCGTATGGGCACACGATAGGAAAGGGCTACCCTTAGAGGTGGAACCGCCTAAGTGTGTTATTGGATTTGATTTGATTTCTGTTTGAGGCTCCCTTATTGATTCACTTATTTGTATATATTATAATTTGTTATTACTATTTTCTAAATAAACTGTTTTTTTTATATTACTTGTTTATATGGTCTCATGTGGGTTATAGACGTATTGTCTGGTCACTGAGTTGCAAAACTCACCCTTTTTTTAAAAAAAAAAAAATAAAAATGTTTTCAGGAACAGGTACTCGAATACGTGAGCTTCGTTATCCAAGAGTCAGTATCCACATCGTAGACTTGTCATGCTCCATATGTCGCAGGCAGGATCCAACTGCGTAGTTAGATTTATGTCTTTGTCAAAAATTAATTGTAGTTTCTTTATTTACATTTAAACTAGTGAGTTCATTAAAAATATTTGTAATTTCGTCATTTGCTTCGAATTTGGATTTGTTAGGCTTGCTTGGAGACAATTCTCTTTAGCGCCGGTCATAGCTCATTTTGGGTCGTGACATTGATCCCACATAATGAGACAGCACTTTGTTTTGGTGTCTAAATAAAGAAAGAAATAACTAGCCTATACTAGAAAAATCACAAAGAAATTGACCAAGCTCGTCACCAGAAATATTCCACAAGCAATAATAAAACTAGATTGAATAACCTTTTTAGCCATTCAATCAACAACAGAATTGATTTATCTAAGAACCCAAGCAAATTTAACTTCCCAATTTTTATGCAGTAAGTCTTGAATTTTTAAGATCAAATATGTATCACTAATCAAATGAGAGTTGTAAATATTATGGAATTGTTGGAAAACATCAAATAAATTTGTTTAAAAAATAACTTATTTACCACTTGCCTTTCAAACTAATATCAGACCGTTCTAGATAACTAGTAGCTCATATCTAAAAATATATGAGACTGGCTGGGCAAGTATAATTACAACACAGAATTTAGGATCCCAAAAAATTCCTTAACACATAATCGAACCTAGCTAAGTGTAGTT
>JASCZI010151175.1:73851-92483 GCA_036250425.1 Stylosanthes scabra | reverse complement strand
TTTCTTCGGATTCTTCTTCATCTGAATCCGGCACAACTTCTCTTGCTTTGCCTTTGTTTGCTTCTCTTGCCCTTTGAGATGCTGCTTCTTGAACCGTTTGATTATGTCTCATTCTTTCCCGGTTCATCTCCTCTTCTCTATGCCTATGAATAGCCAAGTTGGCTATTGTCACAGGGACGCCTTGTGCTTCCATATCTCTGAACTATCTTGCTATATTTTGATAGGGATAATACATTGTTTCATTGCTCATCTGATTTGAATAGCACAGAAAACTCAGCTGGTCATCCATGCGATCCATCCTTGTGTTGATGGCTTCGAAACTCTTCCTATTCTCCTCTTGTTGTTGATCAAGCTTCCTATAGATTTGTGACATGGAGGCGTCAAAATGAGTGTAGAAACTTGGAGGGAGCTCATGTTGTTGGTGAACTTGTGGTGGTTGTTGTGGAGGGGGAACTTCTTGCCTTGGCTGCCTTGGTCTAGTCTCTCTTGTTCTCACCATGGCTTCCCCTGCAATTGGCATTTCTTGGGGTATCATGGTGTCATCTTCGTGGGGAACGACATTTGCATCCAAGCAAAGAGCTGCAATGATGCTTGGGAAGGGGAGGCTAGATGACAAGTTCGTCTTGTAGAGGAACTTGTAAAACTGTTCAGCAATGATTTCCTCCACATTGATATTTTCTCCACACTGTTCAGCATAACAATATGTAAAAACGCGATTTTGCAAGAAATTAAATGAACATAATAACAATAAAGTAAATTGATTAAAACAAAAGTTTAACAGAATAACAATAAATAAAAGCAATAAAATGTGTGGCTAGTGTGGCTACAAGAAAACGAAAATCCTAAGAACTAAAATTATTCAACTAAGAGAGAACATGGCAGAACATAAATTCCCCCAAAAACTCTCAAGGCTTTAGAACCCCCAAAAAGGGGCTCAAGAAGGTGTGTGGAGAATGGGGTAGCATGCCCTCTATTTATAGGCCTCCATTTGGCTTGAAATTCCCTTTTTGGCCTTTATTTTGCTTGTTGTCCATGCTCTGATGCGTACGCATAGGCGACGAAACGTGCCGTGCGCGCCACTCCTGATTTGGATGCGTACACATTGGGTCCATATGGATACGCATATAGGACTATCATATATCTTTGCGAAGATCTGGATGTTAGCTTTCAAATGGCATTAGAACCAAGTCATTTGGACCTGTATAGCTCAAGTTATTTCCAAATTAGTGACAAGAGGTCAGGATTGACAGCATTAGGAAAATTTTGCGCACTGATCTTTGGATGCGAATTTCTCATAGAATCACTTAGAACCAGTCAAAGTGTTCAACATGAGAGTTGTAGGTATTGAGTTCCTCTTTCCAAAGAGTCTAAGTTTGCTCCAATCCGATGACAATAGCTCCCTTTCGCATTATTTCATTCTTGCTCCTTTTGCATTTCTTGGCCTCTTCCAATCCGATTCTAACCTATCTAGGCCTGAAACACTTGAACCAACACATCAAGGTATCGAATGGAATGAAAATTAAGTAAGTAAGTGAATATATAGCGAATTATGGCCGAAAATGCATGTTTTCACAATTTAAGCCCTAAGGAGCAATTAAACGCAAACAAGCCTTTTTTGCTGGTATTTAAGTGGTGAAAGGGTGATAATTAGTAAATTAATGCTATGAAATTATCCATCGGAACGGGTTTCATCACGGAGTTCGGAGCGGAAGCGGCGGGAAAGAGTGAAAGGAACGAAGAGATCGCAACAAAACCTAGAAGGCTATTTCTGGACCCTATGCGTACGCATCACAAGGAGCCATCCGTACGCATCCAGCTTTGGGAGGCACGCCCAATTGGCGGTTTCGGCATAGATGCGTACGCATATGGAGCTTCTATGCGTACGCATCAGGGGTTTCCAGCATCTATAAATAGAGGAGCCATTCACCATTTCAAGAGAGCCCACTTCCATATTCTAGTTTAGTTTTTAGGGTTTCATTTAGGTTTTTGTCCATTCACTAGCCAAACTCTTTTATTTTTATTTTGTTGTTTGTTTATATTACTGTTACTCTGCCGAATTTCAATTCCAATCAATTTACTTTACCGTTATTCTTCCAATTTTCAAACTACGATTTTTACATTTTACTGCCGTTACTCTGTCCATTTATTTTCCCGCAAATTACCATTTTACTGTCATTACTCTGTCCGTTTACTTTTCTGCAAACCATGATTTTTACATACTGTTATGCTTTCCGTCAATAGCGAGTAGTTTCCCTTAGTGTCTCGGATATGGGGTGAAATGTGCACATGACCTTAGCTGCCGGTCCCATATAGGTTGGATGGGGAGGAATTGGGTTAAGTCCGTTATCGTTATTCGTACGCCCCTGCTAGCAAGGGTGAGGGCCCTGCGACACCGATTCAATATGGTGCCTAGATGCATGAGTTGTGGACCTGGTGACAGCAGGTTGCACCGAGTTCTTTCAACCTCAAGTTGTCTACTGCAGTCTTCCCGCCATGTGTGCACTGCTGGTGAGTTTACTCTAGTAACGCGAATTTACTCGAATTCATCGTGGGATCAGTACCTCACAGTTGGTTTGCCAAGGATACGCGGAGGATTAACTTCTCCACTCTACCCTGGGTGGTGTGTTCCTCCTAGGTGACAGCTCATCCAACTTGGGACATAGCAGTGACATATGGATGCACAGTATTTCAACCCATAGCCGGGCACTCTTTTACTATTACTGTCTTTTACCTGCTTTCAATTGCACTCTTTTACAATTACTGCTTTTAATTGCTTCTAATCTGCACTCTATTCTCAAATCAGCATTCAACTGCGACAAACCCCCGATAAAAAATAAGCTATCTATTTTCGCTTCCTAGGGAGAACGATCCGAATCCCGTACTCGGTATTTTAAACTTGGTTGCACTCCTATGACATCTTCTTTTTCTAAATGGTCGAAAGGATGTGAGGGATAAGGCCTTTTTCCAAAAACGACAAGAGCCCCGTCTCGAGCATCCATCAATGGGCCAAAAAAGTAAAAAGAGTATAACAAAAAAAGATGTGCAAAAATGAACGCTTATTTAATCTACAATACTTTAAAAGTCACGTTACTCGTTCGCCATAAAGATCGGGTAAGATTGTTCACCTTTTATAAATTTATTACTTAAAATAAAATTTAAATAATATTTGTAATTTCGTCTGGTAGGATTTTTTCTGTAATTCAAGTTTTTTGTTTATTTTGGATGCAGTATTTGTGGCACCATTAAAAGGAATTTTTTGAATGTGCGTGTAATGAGGCAACTTAATGTAATATGGATATGTTAAAAAGCAGGTTATAAATGCATATGCATTTGAATAATATGAAAGCCTTATTATAACTTCTCATTACGCAAGTGAATCAATAGACGTGTTCAAAAAGAGTTTTACAAATTATTTGATATCACTAAAAAATATTTAAGAAACTAAACACCATTTAGCCAATACACTCATCTTTTAATTTTAATTCATATTGAAATTATATTATAACTCTAACATGAAATAAATATGTGATCACATTGTTTTTGAAGTAATTTGAAAAGAATAATTTACGTTAAATATATTCTACCAAAAGCATAAAAGATCCGTACACACTGTTTATAACACGGAAAGATGTAAACGTTAGCACAAAAAAATAAAATTTATGTGCTGATGATTACATTTTTCCATGTTAAAAATGTGTGTACAATGGTGTACAATGGTACATGTAGCATTACTGCAAAAATATGGGTAGAGTATCGTTTTCGTCCCTAATGTTAATGGTAAGTGGCACGCCCGCTCGGGTAGGGATGCTTTCGTCGTTGTAGTTGAAAGCACCGCTTCCCTCACGGGCTGCGTCAGGACGTTTTAAAAAGGATGTCACAGGGGTGCAACCAAAATATCGAGTATGGGACTCGGGTCGTTCTGCTCAGGAAGCGAAAGGGAAAGTTTATTTTTGATTGGGGTTTGGTTGCAGTTGAGATTGTTTGAAAGCAGTTTGCAATTGAGAGCAGTTGAAAGCAGTTAAAAGCGGTAAATGACAATAATAATAAAAGAGTATCCCGCCGTGGGTTGAAATACTATGCATCCCTATCATTGCTGTTGTGTCCCGGATCGATTATACACCCCCTAGGAGGAACCTCTACACATCCTCGGTCAACTAGCTGTGAGGCAAAGGACCCACAATACCGGGTTCGAGACGAACTCACAAGGGTGCGGGTATGGCGTTGGAGTCAGCGATCCAACCCCTTTTTGTAATTGTTGAACAATTCTCTAGAGAACCCGCTGTCATCGGGGCAATCCTGCAGTCATCAGGACCTCTTGCGCTTATCTAAGCTGGCAGTGGAGTCTATGATCTAACAACCAGGGCTGAAGGAACTCTTTAGGGTCCCCCCTGTCACCGGGTCAATCCTGCTGTCACCAGGTCCTAATGCACTTTTACCCGTTCTCATCGTGGTGAACCTCGTACTGTAAGGAATTGCCACTATGCTAGCAGGGGTGTTCGGATAGCATTACGGGCTTAACCCGTTCCTTCCCCTCTGATCCATTGGGGACTCGCAGCTAAGGTCATTTGCAGATTTCACCCCACAGCCGAGACACTATGGGACTCTACTCACTAATTGCGGAAATCATAAAAGCATGGAAATAAACGGGCAGCATAACAGTATGTAAAATCACAGTTTGCAGAAAAGTAAACGGACAGAATAACGGTAAAGTAATTTGATTAAAACTGAAGTTTTACAGAGTAACAGTAGTATAAACAAACAAGTAACAAAAATAAAAAGTTTGGCTAGTGAATGGACAAGAAAACCTAAATTGGAACCCTAGAATCTAAGCTAAATGTGGAAGTGGGCTCCCTTGAAATGGTGGAAGGCTCCTCTATTTATAGATGCTGGTATTGACCTATGTGTACGCATAGAAGCTCTTAATGCGTACGCATAAGTGTCCGTTCTGCCAAATAGGCGTGCAGCCCAAGGCAAGGATGCGTACGCATGGCTTCCTTGATGCGTACGCATAGGCTCCAGCTTTGGCCTTCTAGGTTTTGTTGCGATCCTTTCGTTCCTTTCGCTCTCTCCGGCCACTTCCGCTCCGAACTCCGCCTGTTAAATCCTGAAACACTTAAGCGCACACATCAAGGCATCGTGCGGAATGGGAAACAGTTCAAAACATAGTAAATGTTGGCAGAATTAGCAGATAATTACAATTACGGCCCTAAGGAACTACTAAGTGCAATTAGACCTATTTTTCTAGTGTTTAAGTGAAGAATGGGTGATAATTAGTCAATTAATGCAGTGAAATTATCCGTCGGAACGGGTTTCATCAGTAAGTCCTAAAGATGTCATTAACGTTTAAAACGTTTTATTTGTATCCCTAACATTTTGAAATCATATTAATCTTGTCCCACCGTGAACTCTATTAGAATAAATCCTAATAATCCACTCTTTCAAATGCAAAATTAATTAACCAAGAGGCCTTCACGAATGGAGGATCTCCTTCATGATCAGAAAGCTCTCCAACCACCAACATTGTATGTTAAACCATACTTTAGCAAAAAGAGCAACTTCCTCCTTGGATGGATGTATTTCTGGATTACATAACCTCTCTTTCACGGACAGTGCCGTGAGTGACATAAGGGTTTGAAGAAGCTAATTCTACAGGGAGGGATTTCGGGTCGGGTAGGGGTTCATGTTCGGGTAGGTTAGGTGGGCTCCTCACGAGCCCAAGTCCAAAAGAAAAAATTAACCAAGAGTTTTGTATATGTAGTATTTACCACAACCACACTTGAATAACTAAAAATAGTGAGGTTTTGGTAAGGAAGAAGAAACGTCGTGTGTTTTTCTTCTTTTAGTCTTTGTGTTATGTTCATACAATGTGAAATTTTTTTAAAGGGTTACAAAAATGCGATTCATAGATCAAGATTGTTTGTTTTTAAAATATTTAAAAGAGTGACATAATGTCAAACTATCTATATTTTAAAAAAGTTTAATTACTCTGCAAGTCTCTATAGTTTCATTAAATTTTTAATTAGGTCCCTATATTTTTTTTCCATTAATTTGAGTCCCTATACCATTTCAAATTTGTAATTAGGTCTCTATTAATAATAAGTGTGAAAGAAAACATTTATAAAATGTGAATTTTCTATTATTCTTGTACCTTGCACTTTACGTAAGGCTTATATTCACCTAGGTATATTTTTTATTTATCTTTTTCATCAATATTCCTTAAAATTATTCTCAATCTGCATCAATCAAAGTCGCATATGTTTAGGAAGCTTAAACATGTTAAAAATAGGGAAAATATTTTTTGTCCCTAACGTTTTCGAAAAGTTTCAAAAATACCCTTAACGTTTAATTTGTTTCAATTTTATCCTTAACATTTTAATAAGTTTCAATTTTACCCTTGCCGTTAAATTTTTAATGGTCAACCGTTAGTTAATTCTTTTTATTCCAATTTCACCCCTAAATATATTATTCAACATCTTTATTTTTTTTTAAAAAAAACTTGAGTAAGGGTCGCAATTCACAAAGCAACCCAACTCAGAAAATCCAAACCCACCCAATTCCTTCTTCCTAATCCATCATCTCCTTCCAAACCACTCTCCTTCTCATCATCACCCTAAACCCAAACCAACTCCTCCTCTCTTTTGCCTGGTTCCCATTTCCAATTGGGCTCTAACAATAATAAATACATTGCTAGAAACTCAAGTGATGTCGATGCACTTGCGCCGCCCCTTGTCCCTACATCGGCGTCGGGGCTTCGTCGGTGCCCCATCATGCGTCGCTGGTCTTGCACCGCCGGTCCGGTTCTTGATGCGTCGCGTCAGTGGATTTGGTGGTAGTGGTGATGGCAAAGATAGAGACAGTGACAAATGTGAAAGAAAAAGGGGAGCCTTAGAGAGGGGCGCAAAGGAAAAGGCAATTACAATGGAGGCATAGGTGGTGGCGAAAATAGGTGAAAAGGGGAAGGTGAGGAGCATATCAGAATGATGAGAATGACGACCCCGATGAGAATCCTGATGATCTGTGTTTTGTCTTTTTATTATTTTTTATTTTTAAAAAATTGTGAATTATGTGAATGTTGTTGATGAACATTACTAAATTTCTAGCCAAGGTGGTGGAAGCGTGGTGGTTTTAGTTAGTCTCTATTTTGTGTTCTCTTTCACTTTGGATCTCTAGATTGATGTGTTTTGATTGGGTTAGTGATAAGGAGGTTTTTGACGATGAAATTTGGGTTAAAATTAGTAGACTTATCAATAATTTTTCACACAATTGCTAGTGAATGACCATGTTTTCTATCTTTTGCTAAAATATGCCCCTAAATGATTATATGTTAGAATCGCCTTCAAAATGCCAAAAAATTCATAAAATCTCATCCCACTTGGTGCATTGATATGTTTGCTAGTATATTTCAGATTCATAGGGATTGAGAAAAGCATGAGAAAGACTAATAAGAACATTGGAAGCAAGGATGGTTTGGAGAAAGCATGCAAGAGCGGAGATTTCACAAAGAAGCAAGAATGAGAAGCAGAGAAAAGGGATTGTATTCATCAGATTGGAGCAAAATCGAACCATTTGGAAAGATTAATTCAATATCTACAACTTTCATGTTGAAGACTTCTTCCAGCTCTAAGCGATTCTATGACGAATTCACATCCAAAGATCGGTGCTCAGAATTCTCCTAATGTTGTCAATCCTGACCTCTTGTCACTAATTTGATCATAACTCGAGCTACAGAGGTCCAAATGATTTGGTTCTAATACCATTGGAAAGCTAACATCCAGAGTTTCACAACGATATATAATAGTCCATATAACGTGCGCCCGCACAGATTGGAATGACGTGCAAGTCACGTTTTGTTGAGCGCGCGTGCACGAGATACTGCGTGGACGCACGGTTGCGCGGTCTGCACTCAAAATTGAAGGTCAAAATGGAATTTCAAGCCAAGAGGATGCCTATAAATAGGGGGGATACTACCACAACTCACCACCACCCCTTTGAGACCCTTTTTGGGGGCTCATTAGTCTAGAATAATATTTAGAAAGTTTTTGAGAGAATTTTCATTTCTCCGATTTTCTCTTTTAGTTTAATTTTCTTAGGATCTCCTTAGTTTTTCATTGTTCTTCATGTTCCCCTTTTATTTCCAACCCCCACTAGCCAAACTTTTAGTTCATTTTTATGTTTGAATGTTTATTTGTTGATACTCTTGTTAGTTTAATGCAATATACTACTTGTTTCTTCATCTCATTCTCTATTTCTCAATTCTAGCTCTTATGTTCTTATGTTTTTTTATATATTGCTGGAAATTAATACTTGCTATGATCTATTGCCATTTTCTTCGATGATTATTGATGTTTGTTGGTTATTTTGTTGATCTATTATAATTGCTAGTTTAGATTGTCATCTTCTCTTGATATTTACCATGTTTCTTTATTATGCACACCAAGTGTTTGATAAAATGCTTGGTTTAGTTTTAGAGTAGTTTTCTTGTGTCTTGGTCATGGGTTGAAGTGTGGATGATCTTAGCCACTAATACCTAAGAACAAGAATGTGTTAAGACCCGGGTTAAAACTGTTTTGTTGAGGCTATGCTTTCGCTAGTGATGATTGATATCCTTAATGAGGTGAACTTGATGGATTATTCGAGTTCCAAAGACTTAGGACCTTCGCACTAGATGAGTTACCTAGGACGTACAGAACGGGGTTAATTCCACCCACTCGACCTCTTGACTGAGTGTGGTTTCGTGTCTTACGTGACAACCATTTATAATTGGGATTAGTGGTGTTCATAGGGACACACAATACTTCAACTCAAGACCAAACTCCCTTATTACCATCAATTCTCTCTTTGTTCTTTGCTCTCAACTCTCAAACAACTGCAACCACCATTTTCACAACCACACACAAGTCATAATATTTCAATTCCAAGGGAGAACGACCCGAGTCCCATATTTGGTATTTTAACTTGGTTTCAATCCCTGTGACACCTTTCTTGTTGACACAAACGTTCTTAGCTCGCATTCATAACTTTTTTGGGTTCCGCTACGACAATTTCTCCCTCTCGTTCTCACGAACGCAAGGGAATCCCGAACTAAACTTGTTTGCGACGCTCAGAATGGCCTTCTGTCATGTTTTGTATTTTTATTTTGTGTTTAAAATTGTTGATTTCTCAGTTTCTCCTATGGTGTTCATGAAATTAATGAGGTTCTAGGCTTTTGGGAATGAAAGAAAAAATGAGGGGATGGATTTGACAATTTCAGAAGATGGAGAGATAAAAGAAGATGAAAGAACCAACGGATAAAATTGAAAAACAAAAAGTTGACTAATCGACAATAAGGGTAAAATTGAAACTAATTTAAAACGTTAAGAATAAAATTGAATCAAATTAAACGTTAAGGGTAATTTTGAAAACTTTCGAAAATATTAGGGATAAAAAAATACTTTACCCAAAATATAATTATTGTCATTGTCCAATTTCCCTTAGAGTGTTTATTTTAGATTCAATCATTCAAATAAAAAGTAAGAGCATGTTGTTTATGCATATCTTTGCTGGTGATAATAGGTAACCAACAATTTTATATTAATAATAAATCAATAACAGTTTTAAAATCTACATTAAATGTGATAGCATTTAATTCCTTAAGATACATTTCAAATTAACTAGGATCGTATTTAATTTCTTATGTCACATTTCAAATTAAATAGAATAGCATTTAATTCATTATATACATATATAATATTTAATTTCTTTCATGATATTTTAATCATTAAGAGCTTGTTTGGAATGCTAAGAATTAGAATTCTCTCAAGAATAGAATTCTTTTTCTTGTTTTGGAACATGAAAAAATGAATGATTTCAATTCCTTTGAGAATTCCAATTCTCATGATTTTATCATTTATAAATCAGACCAAAAGAGGTCTGATTTTCAATTCCATTCTACTAGGTGAATATATTACCATAAATACCCTTTTTTTATAATTAAAATAACAACAAATACCCCTCATTCTTTCATCATCACCACTATCATCCTCCCTTCAAAGACCTCCGCCTCCATTGTTGTCGACAACCTCACAGCATCAAACCTATTTATCCCTGATCATTGCCAGCA
The DNA here is from genome assembly GCA_036250425.1 of Stylosanthes scabra. Lineage (NCBI taxonomy): Eukaryota > Viridiplantae > Streptophyta > Magnoliopsida > Fabales > Fabaceae > Stylosanthes > Stylosanthes scabra. The sequence continues at coordinate 82,384 of JASCZI010151175.1, read as the reverse complement.
ATATATACTAGTATTTTTTAACACTCAAACAATAGCCAACCTATTTTCCCTTATTAGTCACTATCCACATCAACTCATGCCAACACCACTCAAAATCAATAACTATACAACCTTACTATTTTTCTACCAACATAGTGAGGATGAAGTGATGAACATGGAAAAAAGAGAGAAATAAAATAAAATAGAAAAAAAGAGGAGAACTAATTACTGAAAACATTACGGCAAATATTTTGGGGGTTGAAGGAGAATGTATGGTGAGGTGGGGAACTGGGGATAGATCGTGGGTATACAATGGTGTTGAAAGGGAGAGGAAAGGAAAAATGGAATTGAAAAGGTAAAATGAATAATAAGGTTAAAATTGTCAAAATATAAAATACAGCTTAATTCTCTTTCATATTTAATCAGTTCATTCCAAACATAGAAGTTGCTATAAGAATTGAATTCAACTCAATTCTCTCTTAGAAAAGAATTCTTTTCTTATCAGGTTATACTTTCCAAACAAGCTCTAAAATACACAAAAAATAATACATGAATTTATATTAAAATATCTTATGCATTATAACAAACATTTTCAATTAAAAAATGGTTGCTTTAATGTAAAATAAAAACAAAGTTATAAATAGTGCTTTGCAAAAAAAAAAGTTTGTAATATGTAAAATGAATGATAATAAATAAAATTTGAATATTATTATTCAATATTTTGATGTTATATATTTATATGAATATAGATGTTATATAAATAGTATTATGGATGTTATATGTATGTATATATATAAAAAATTAGGTGAATGTTACGGTACCCTCTCTTTTTGAGGGGGTAATTTACTATCTCTAGCTTATTGATTCACAATTAACTTGATAAATAATTTTTTTTTAGTGTTTAACATATAATCTTATTCAAATAAGAATTTCCTATGATATTTTGTGTTTTTTCCTAAGAGATAAGCACATAATATAAAATTTTCTTTTTTCGTTCTCCCTTGTTATACAAAAATAACAAATGATATAATGTATCATTTTTTTATTCTATATGGTCATTTTAAATCAAATTCAACGAAAAATAGAAGGTAGATAAGTAGTGATATACATTCCGACCGTAAAAAAATTATTTATTGAGTTAATTGTGAACCAATAAGTTAGAGAGAGTAAATTACCCTCTCAAAAAGAGAGGGTACCTTAGCATTCACCAAAAAATTATAGATATTATTTTTTTAAATACGTTAAATTAAAAAATTAATAAAAAATAAAAAAAAAACTAGATATATATTTTGGATTATTTTAATTTTTTTTCTTCAATATCATATGAGAATGCTAGTAATGTCATGTATTTCAAAAAAATTAGTGAAAAATAGAACTATTATAATAATGTATTTAATATCAATTATTACATCTGGTAATAAAATATTATTGCCGAGATCAGAGCGTATCAAAATGGATGATGAAGCCTCCAAGATTCAGACTTCAATCTTAGCTGCCTAGTACTTTAGAGTGTCAAAATCTCTTTACATTTCATGTACCTATATATGTCACACACAACAAATTATTGATCAATACATCAAGAAATACACAACATAATTATATAACCAAAAGAATTGTGTCAACAGCAATACACAAAGGCACAAGCAATGCAACACAACAAATTATTGATCAATACATCAAGAAATAGAACTGACCTCCACTGAGACTTGAATCTTTGCTGATTCTTGCAACATAAATTCAATCTATAAAAATTTGTGGCGAAGATCATGAGCATATTGAAAGCATCTATAACTTAACACTCTTATCAAAGAGTAATATAGAATGATAAATCAGGGTAAAGCATATGCTTAAAAGCTTAAAATAATTAAAATGTGTAGCACTTACTAGATTTTGACCTAAACCAAAACATTGAAAATTTGAAATCACGACCAATCCATAACAAGAAATCAGATTTCGTGTGAATAATAGAATAATGAAGATAAAAACTTTAGATCTACAGCAAAATAGTGAAGAAAATTTGCAGAAAACATATGGCAGTGGCAACACGAGCGGCACTGGGGGAAGCTTAAGCAACGCGAGTAGCGACAAAGTGAGCAGAGGCGACGGAGACTACGACACGAGCGGCGGAGAACTTACCTTTTCAACCAAAGATTTTTTAATTAGAGGTCATAATCACTCATTACAAAAACTTTTTTCAAATCAATTCTTATCAAATTAGAGAGAAAGAGAGAGAGAGAGAACGCCCTACAGAGGAACCAAAGCTTTGAAGACGATGAAGGAAGAGGAAGCGGCTCAACGCTGAATAGGCGATGCAGTAGAGGCAAGGCGGCGGAGGCGGAGATGAGGCGGCAGACGACGACCATGATAGAAGGACGCTTGGGAAGAGATGGATGAGGCATTCTATTTTTTTAAATGCACGATGAAAGAGGAGTGAAACCTAATTGAAGTAAAGTTTTATTAATTTCATTCAGAGATAAATTATGTCTGTAACAAATTTGGACAAAAACTTTACAATTTTACGGATGCAATTACCGACTGAATTTCGTATTTGTCTATAAATTTTGCGAAAATTTTACTTTTGGATTTCCGACAAAAAATCTCTCGATAAATTTGTCGGTAATTCCAACAAACAAATTTTGTTTGTAAAACCCGTCTATAATATAGAGTTTTCTAGCAGTGGAGGTTGGACCCGTGGTGGACACAAGCTTGATGGATTCAAGGAGCAAGAAGGAGTTCTTGCAAGCCTTAACCCATTTAAGGAGGATCTACAAGAGGTAAGGGGTTATGCTATCTTAGATGAGTCTAAAACGAAGTAAAACAGCCTTGCATGCAAAGATCTAATTTAAAGATGAGTAAATTTTGAACTTTCTACTTGCATATGTGTTTTGATGATTAAATGTTGAATCTTGCTAAGTGCATGTGTGATTTAAGTGCATGAATGATGAAAGTTTGAAACTTTGTGCTTGCATGTATGATTTGATGTTAATTTCGGATAAACATGCAATTTTTATGCTTTGTGTTCACTTTATGAATGATAACCTGAAATGTTTTGAAGCAAATAATGAATATTAAGATAGATGAAATATAAAGTTTAAGACCCAACCGAAATGGTTATCACACTTGGGTTAAATGATGAGAAATGATTAACATGATAAAGAGTATGAAAATGATAAGCCATTGAAGAATAAGGATTTGAAATATAGAACACCACGAACGAGTTAAAACCGCAATGGTTTTGTATGTGTAAGTTTATTAAGTGATAAGCTATGAATATAAAGCCTTAAGAAAAAGAGATATATTTAAAAGTTTTGAACTTAAATGATTACTTAAACTGAGGAGAAATTTATGTACATTTTACAATCTATGAGGCAAAGGTTTTTCGATCATATGAGTATTCAAAGTTTTGAAAACCTAAAGAAAAGCCTAAGGGCGAAATGATGAGCATAAGATTTGGTGATTTATGAACTAAGATTAAAAGGTTTTACAAGTAAGAAAAAAAAGAGTTTTGTTCTCCTAAGAACCGAAGTAAAGAGCTTTTAAAAGAAGAATTTTATATTTAAAGGGATTTTAAGTTTAAGTTATAATAAAAGTTTTAAGAAAAGTGGTTTTATGAATAATGCGTTAGAAATAAAATGGTTTTTGAGGAAAATGATGTTTTCAAAGAAATGGTTAAAAGAGTAAAGAGTTTTTGAAAATAAACTTTATTAAAAGACCATTTTGTCTTTTTTACTTAAAGGCTAAGAAAATACTTGAAAACCACTTTAAAAATTATTTCTTTTCAAACCCAAGCATAAAACAACTTCAAACATATTTATTTAAGTATTTCAATTCTGAAATTTTTATAAAACATATTTATTTACCATTTTACCCTTTTATTGAAAATAGTTTTATTTATACTTAAATATATTAGTTTTTAAAAATCCATAACTAAAACATCGTTTGCAAAACATAGTTTTATTAATCTTTGCCCAAATTTCCTTTTAAACCCTCATCCATCTGATCATATCAAAGTTGATCATCAATATTTTATTTTCATCATAAGATCATTTCGGCCATAAGGCATAAAATGCCATTTTCACACAAATTTCACACAATATTTCAATCATCGAATATTTCAATCATCGACATATAATATTTCACACATGCAACCATATCATATCATTTTTCAAGCATCAAACTCAACATGCAAGCTTCAAGTTTTAGACTTTACCAAACCTATTTAGCATGTGAACCATTTTTATCAATGAGACATCATATAAGACACTTTAAGGACCCTAACCCTCTTACCTCTTGGAGATCACTTCTAAGAGTAAAAAATGAACAAGAATGCTCCTTTTTGCTTCAGCTAGAGCTAGGCTTCCTAAGCTTGGTTCCTAAACAAATATATTACAAGATAGAAGCAAGGTGAGTGAAGGCTCTCAAGGAACAAGAGCAAGGTAGGTCTTACACTTGTCACCATCGCTCTCCTCACTTTCATCACCATCAACCTCATTATTTTTCTCTCACTCACTCTCCCTAACTCTCTTTTACTTGCTCATAATGTGTTTTTCTTGTTTTAATTTTTAGGATGAGATGTCTTAGACGGAAATGAAGACCACCAAGGAGACCATTTAGAAAGATCATTCCAAATCTTCAAATGTGGTTTAATTTTTAAACTCTTGAACTTTGATATCATGTTTAGATATTAGTAGTATTTCCTAGGATTATAATGCCCTCCTTTCTCTCCTAACCTAACATCTTACATAATCATGAATTTTAGAATTTGACAATATTTGAGACTTATGCTTTAATTGATACATTGAGAATATTTAGTTGTTTTAATTGAACTTGAATTGTTTTGGATATTGAGTTGCTCGTTGTTCTTGCTTTTGATTGACATGTAATTTTAACCTGTGAGCTTTTGAGCCGAAAGTGGTACATTTGAACACCACTTCTATATTTTCTTCTTGTGTGATAGTCTCTCCTAACATTTGTAATCCTAACTTGTCTCATCCTTTGATTTTGATTGTCACGGCATGCATATATTAATATGATTAAGGCCTTCTTTGTTTTGGAGCCAACAACCATATAGCATACCATCACAACACTTCCTAGTTAGCCACTTTGAGCCTCCTATGTCCTTTTTATTGAATAGCACATTACAAGTCTAAGACGAAAAACGAATAAATCACCTTGAGCCTAACTCTCTAGGTAACTTAGGATTTTGTGTGTGCTTAAGCATGAGATGGAGTATCGCATGAGGACATGCAATAGTTAAAGTGTGGGGGAGGATTGTATATTAAACACACATAAAATGATGAAAAGTTAGTGTTTTGAAAGAGAAAACAAAAAATAATAACATGAAAAGAAAAAAAAATTGAAAAAAAAAAGAATTGATTGAAATGCATTTGTATATATTCATATATGAGTTAAGTAGTTATAAAAAAAAAAGAGTGTGTATATATATGGTTTTAAAGAGTAATACATTTATTTTGGTTTTGTTTAGGTTTAGGTTTTGGCACACATACCTAAGTTCTTAGAAAAGTAGGCTTTTAGCTCACTTTTTCAAATTTTACCACACCCTCACCTTGGCCACGCTACAACCTTGAATAAGTCTTCTTAATTGTATATGCATGTAATTTGTTTTGATGAAAAATCTTAGAAGAAAGACAAGTTAAGTAGAGTACATTGTTAAGGATGAGTAGGATTGTGAGCTTAACCCGATACACCTGAGAGAATGAGTGATACACTACTATCTCAGTGAGATCCATGTGTCGATCAATGAATGAATGACCATATAGCAAGTCAATTGATTTGAATAGTTTAGAAACATTGAATATTTCTCAATTGTATATATTCTAAGTCTTGAGTGATGTTAAAGTCTCAAAACTAAGTTATTAGGTTCCATAAGGCTTAGTAGTTTAGCTAAGATGCTTAGGTATTAGAATTCCTCCTTGAATCCTTTAGATGTTATTGCATGAGGACATGCAATTGTTTAAGTGTGGGGAGTTGATAAATCCATATTTTATCTGAAATTTTGTGTTAAAAAGAATGAATTTTATCAACTTAGTTTGTACTTATTCTTTATAATTAGAAACTTTATAAATTTCTCCTATTGATATTTGAATGTAAAAAACATGTTTTTTAATCATTTACTTGTCAAATTAATTTAATCCACTCAATGTCGTAATGTATTTATTTGATGTATTTCAAGTTTAGGAGACATTGATGGGTTGAAAGGAGTGATGGAAGCATGAGACAAATGGAGAAATTCAAGAACAAAAAAAAAAAGAACCTGTCAGAGTACACTGGTGCATATACACGAGTCTGCGCCTATGCACCAGTGTTGCACGTGGCTCATTTAAGTGAGCACGTGGGCCAGAATTTTTGGGCCCCAAAAAGCCCCCCAAAATCAGAATTTTCAAGTATCTGAGGATGCAATTCATGAGTACAAAGGAGAGAGAGTTTAAGTTAGTTAGTGTGATGTTGTTTTAGGATTTCTAGTGAGAGAAACTCTCTACATTCTAGAATTAGGGTTAGCTTAATTAGTTTATAGTACTTTGTAACACCCCAATACCACTCAATCATGACGCGTACATGATTGGTCAATATTGAAGTGCTACGGACAACAGACGACTACTCAAAGTACTAGATCCGAAAAACCATAGAAGCTTCGAATTGTATATAGTTGTAAAATTATTCACGTTGTATAAAATAGAGCCATAACCATTCTAATTACACAATTCATCATTATGAAAATACATATATATACATAGGTACACAAATGGTTCGACGTCTTACAACAGAACCTGCGAAGCTTAGGTTCAATACCAACCATACAACCCTATCTTATACCACACGAGACATTCCTAGCTCTCCGTAATACACAGCGGAATACTCAATCTCTGGAGAAACTAAACACTTCAGATTCTTCAAGATTACTTCGCCAACTTTCCAATCTTGAACCTGTACCTGAAAAGTCTGATAATATACGGAATGAGAATCTCCAACCCATGGATTCTCAGTACGGATGAAGCGCCAAACCTACATTATTCATTCTAGTAGGACCACGCAAGGCCTTCCTATTATCCCTCCTTTAGCCAAGTGAGTTAATTATACCTATTAACCTAGCAATACGACACTACCAGTTATTTCATCCTTCCCTCTCGCATCCTAGGTCATACATCTTCCTAATTCCAATCTTCAACAATCCATCGGACAATCAAGCAAGCACACAAACATTCACTACAACAAGCAATACAAGCAATTAGCAGTTAATATACAAGTAGGCACACCCAAACAATGTCACACAAATGCACATGATGCATGCCTATCCCTGCAAGCTACGGTGAGCTCACCCGGTCGGTTATCATAGCCAAGCCTGACCGATCCAGAACTAGCACTGGATGACCATCGTTCGTACTTCCCCGAGGACCAATCATCCGACCCCGATCGTAAACGATCTTTCACATCATCAATCTCATAATCATAATCAATGGGGGTTTCTCATATTTCATCATACTAAAACCTAAGATAAGCGAGATGGACAGGCTCTCTGACCCCCTCTCCCACTTATCGTAAACGAGATGGACAGGCTCTCTGACCCCCTCTCTCGCTTACTACTCCCAATGGTCCGCTGTTGCCGTAGGCTGAGCATCTAGTCCTCTTGACCCCTCTAACACCTAGGCTCACGGTTACAATTTTATAAAACATCAATCGTGGACTAGGAAGTGGAATTGTACCATATCTCTTCTTTCCAAAGTCATTGAAACATGTTTCTCAATTTCTGTGGGAATCGAATCGATTCCGGAGTAACCCGAGTCGACTCGATTCCTAGGGCAAAGCCTTATGAAAACGTTTGAAAGAACCTCGAATCGATTCCTAGGACACCCGAGTCGATTCGCTCACTTAGAAAAGCCTTTTTGTTTTAAACCACAGATCCGAATCGACTCGCAATGTGACCGAATCGATTTAAGGAATCAAGTTTAGCCTCTATCAAAATACGAATCGATTCCCCTTTCACTCGACTCGACTCGATACACTTAGAAAAGTTTCTTTGATTTACAGAACACTATAGAGTCGACTCGAGGCGAGGGCAAATCGGTTTTAAAACCAAACTTTACTCTCTGTCGAAAAACGAATCGGTCCGCCCCAGATCAGAGTCGACTTGAAACACTTAACAAATCCTTCGTTTCCTCAAATTTTCACCCGAGTCGACTCGACCCCAAGACGAATCGATTTAAGGTTTAAACTTTGGGTTCTGTCCAAAAACGAATCGGTTCAATGATGCACCGAATCGGCTCGCTGGTTATGAAATTCGAGGATTTTGAAGTGTTTAGGCCCAGCGAGTCGACTCGATACCCCTCGAATCGATTCCTTCGTGACAGAAACCTGCATTTTTCAATCAAAAACCAACCATTTCCATTCTTATTCCAAATCCACATCCCTTATCATATTGGTACCACTTACCATATCTCGTAAATCACTTCCTCATCACAATCCACAACTCAATTCCATCCATTCCACTTCCTATCCATTCGTCATCATTTTGAAAACTCAGCAGTTATATCATCAT
>JASCZI010151175.1:9145-57241 GCA_036250425.1 Stylosanthes scabra | reverse complement strand
TTCCCAAATTCCCTATTATTTTATCTCAATTTCAAATTATCCTAGGTCCAACTAACCTAGGTGTTCATACTAGTTTATAAATTGTAGAAATGAATCTAAATCCGTATCTGGACGCCAAGCTCAATGCATACACGCGATTTCCATCGCGCCATCGAGCATCCAAGCACACACATCCTATGTTCTTGACCTCAATTGGCCACATCTAACCTCCATTCCTCCAACAATGGACATCTACACACACAAATCAAGCACACAAACACAAAACACAACTAGATCACTATTGATTATAACTAAAACCAAGAGTTTGGGTTGGAATCGTCTCACCGGAAATATCTCAGCTCATGGGCTTCGATTACCATGCTCAAAAGCATGCAAGATCATCACCTAAACCACCAAACTCAAAAATTTGCAAGGTTGTTAAAACTAAATTCGTGCAGAATTTTGAAAGAGAAAGACGAGATAGGGAATGTGATACCCACTTGATTCATGTGTGATAGATGCGAAGAGGACATCGAGAGCTTCGCGTAGCCGCAAACCGTGCGTCAATCGGAGCTCTAGATCAAAAGTTATCGCGTCCGGAAGTTGGCGCGGGGCGTAAGAGTTGCAATTCTTGAGCAACTCTTACCAACTCTCTCTCTTTTTTTTCTTTCTTTCCTTCGAAAGTGAAGGAGAAGAATGAATGAATGAGTGGGATGTGGGGCTGTTTCCCCCTTTACTTGCCCACCTCATTAATGGCGTTCTTGTAAATATCATGTTTTGGTTCGTTTCGGGCCAAACCTTTAGCGAATGTGTTCGTACTCGCGTTCTAAATATTTTTGTGAGCACTTTCATGTACTCAATTCCATTTTATTTTATACCCGACGGCGCTAAGCCGGTACTTTCATCTAAGCTGATGGTACGGGGTTTACAGTTTATCCGTTTAAACGGACGGACTTTTGTCTCTGTGCCCGGACCGTTTAAAATCTGGGCTTAAACGGGCTAGCCAGTTTATTTAATTCTGAAATTCTCCAAGCAAGACCATCCATTCTTCAAGTAGCTAAGTCAAGGTAAGTCAGGTTAAGAAGAAGCCAAGAGAAGCCACATCACTGCCGCCATTGAGAAGCCACCACCGAGGGTGCTTCACCACAGCCTCACCACACCATCTTTGCCATCTAATTCTCACATTCTTCTTCTTCTCCATCTTCATCTTGTCTTTGAGCTTCTTCAAGAGGTGAGATGCAAAAACAACTCTTGTTCTCAAGCTATATTAGAATCTCATTACTCGTTTTTGTCTTATAGTTGCTCTCTTCCTTGGATCTTCGAGTAGCTTGCTAAGATCTCTTTAAGATCAAGTTTTGAATGGTAATAATGTTTCTCTTGCTCTTATCTTCCTTGGCCGAATCTACATGCACCTTGCATGTTGATGAGTCTTGATCCTTCTTAGTTCTTTAGAGCTTAGAATGAGTCTAGATCGAGTCAAGCTTGGAGCCTTGGTGGACTCGAGCTTGGTAAATCCGTGGAGCAAGAATGATTTCTTGCAAGGTCAACATAAGCTTAGGAGATCTACAAAAGGCACAGGGTTTAAGTTGTTTAAAGAGTCATATGTGAAAATGAACGTTTTTGAAAAAGATTGCATGCAAGTCCTTTTAAAAGAAAAATGACTAAGCTTAATCCTATATGAATGCTTGTATGGTTTTGGCCATGATTTGGGTGAATTATGAATCTATGTGATTGAATGTTTGTTCGAAAAATATTTGAAAAGAAGGTCTAAGACCTTATACTTTCATGCAAGAGCAAAAGTGTCTATGATTGAAAATGTTGTTTGATGAATGCATGCGTGATTTTAAGTATGATTATGATGAAAACTTGAAGCTTATGCATGAATGAATGATATATGATGTTGAATTGCTTATGATTTTGATGTTATGTGATGCCCGAAATTCTTATGGAATTTCGAAGCAAACCGACAAGTGTACCGAATCTCAAGTAATACCACAGTGAGTGGAGTATCATTCCCATGAGGATTAACGGACTAAGCAATAATGATTAATTTGTTCTTTAATTAGACTAAATTAATAATCAAAGAGTTGTATCAAGTTGTAGTAACTAAGCAGCATGAACAATCAAACAGTAGCAGCAAACAATCTTTCACGTTACAACGTGCAGTAGATCAGCAAAACAGGATTTGGAAAACTATGGCAGTAAAGAGTTAAGGATTTGTAGATGTAAACCCAATAGATCAATAATTCAATTATTCACATTCTTCTAATGTTTTGTTTATCAATTCACTATGAATCCTAATTTACCAAATTCTAATCTCTTAGTAATTTAGCAATCTCTAATCTGACCAATAGTTAATCTCTTAACCTATTAATCAAAATAAAGAATAAAGTACAAGTCTCAAAATTAGCAGAATCACAGGATAGCACATCTATCAATTTCACTATCTCTAGTTTAATTAACAGATATGAGAATATGATTTTCAAGCTATTAGTTAATTGTTGGTTTTCTCAAATTCAACAGACAACTCAAGTAAAATCAAGTTACCTCTTAGTAATCTCAAATTCTTTGATGAAGAACGAAAATCAGATTCTTGAATTGAAATCAACAAGCAAATGAAGAAAGCAAAACACTTGGATTAAATCTCTATGCTGGGATGAACAGAGCTCCTCATCCTCAACGTTAAAATTAGTTACACATGTAGAGAATAAAACTAGGTTTTCTATACATAAAAAGTTGTAAAAGTGACTAACTAACTAACCCTAATAGTTATGTCTCTATTTATACTAATCACTAAACATAATTCTAATTAAAATCAAATGCAAAAAAAATTCAAACTAAATCCTAATGAAATTATAATTACTGATAGTAATTTGGAACTCTACAGAATTTTTCTTTGGGCCTTGGGCTTGTCTCTGAATTAAGCTCACTAACTTTGCATCTTTGTACTTGAGATTAACTATGATTTTTGGGCTTTAGATGTTGAGAGTTTAAGGATGCTAAATCATGATTAGAAACTTGGATTAATCTTGATGAACATGGCTAATCATCTTGGGAAAAAGTGAGCAGGAACAACATGAAGCATTTGAAAAACTTGGTTGAGCCAACGCCTAAGTATTGGGATTAAGTGCCTACGCGTTGGTGTGAAGGATGTTGTAAGGTTAGTTGAGCCAACGCCTAGGCATTGGGATCAAGTGCCTAGGCGTTAGTGTTGAGGGTGTTAGTGAGGTCTTGAGCCAACGCCTAGGCATTGGGATCAAGTGCATAGGCATTGGTATTGAGGTGCTTCCAGGGAGGACTAGCCAACGCCTAGGCACTTGCTTCTAGTGCCTAGGCGTTAGCATCTTGGTACTGCCAAGGTGATCTTGTCAACGCCTAGGCACTTACATCTAGAGCCTAGGCATTGATGACTTGGTGATGCTCAGGAGAAGTGGTCTTGGTGCTTGATCAACGGCTAGACACTTGCTCTGGTGCCTAGGCGTTCGTGTCTTGCTTGGCTCAATATGGTTGGCTTGACCAGCGCCTAGGCACTTGAGCTTGTGCCTAGGAATTGGTGCTTCATCATTTTCTCTATTTTCTGTTTTCTGTTTTCTTCTTTCAATTTCCTACAAATAATTAGCAAAGTACTCAAGGTATCTTATATGATCAAAATATTAACTCACTATCTTGAATATTAGACTAATTATCTATCAAATTATACAATGATTAGTTAGAAAAACCTTTAATGATGCTCATGCATCATTATGTTTGCGTGTACTTTATAATGTTGTCTCAGAGGGGCTATGCGGATATAATGAGATTTAACTCGAGAACGCTAAGTGTGTTAAGAAAGAATGGTCATCACACATGGATTAGGGATTTCGTATAAATAAATATTTAATTAAGATGAAAGACATCAAGAATAACTAATATATGAAATTAATGATAAGGCTCCAATGCGTACGCACCAGTGGCTGCCAAAATCTATAAATAGAGGAGGCCTGTAGTATCCAAACTTTCGGTATGTCACGATCATACCTACGACCAGGTTGTCACTAAAACCTAACTCTAAAAACTTGAACTGAACATACATAAGCTTGTCGAGATCGGACGGCGTAAAAACGCTAGAAATTAAAACCTCGTCATAAGATATAGCAAATAGTAAGCATGTAGATAGAAGGAAAACAAACAGCGAAACATTTAACTGATTAATCGGACGATCTTTAGTACAGACGGACTCTGAGATACAACTGAAAGGAAATACTGCAAAATGAAAGTACAACTCAACTAGACTGACCCTAAGAACTGAGCTTGACCCCAGCAAAGGTCACCTAAGCTAGGCTTCAGCCCGACTAGACAATCTTAAACACCTCGTACTGTTCTAATAGTTCATGAGGCACTACAACAGACCCAACGGAAAAAATAACTACTACGGCATAGATGAAGGAAAAGTGCCAGCGAAATAATGATCAACCAGATCGTCCTCGGAGGATGCGTCACTGGACGAAGCACCTGAACTAGAACAGTATCCGAAAGAACTACTGCCGGAAGAGCTACCCGAAGATGAATGACTTGAAGGTCCTGAACTGAAGATAGTGCTCTCCCGCTCTGACCCCTAGGAGGCATCAGCAGACGATACATCCCTACTACTCAGACTGGCATCGCCAGCAGAGTCCTTGCACTCGTCATCGTCCTCAACAGAAGGCTCGTCGTCACTAGAAGGAGGGGTCGGTAGAACTGTGCGACGCTGCACGAAGAGATCGCAATAATGGCGTGCATCCATCATCGGCATACGAGGAGGCGGATACACAGACGCAGGGGCTAGAACAGGTACAGGAGCACGAGGGGAACGCTCATGCTCCCTAGGCACTCCGTCACTCAATCCAGAAGATGCAGATGAAGTCGGAGAGACAGCAGATCGAGGGGGACGAGGGGTACTCAGGCCAACAAAGAGAGGTTGCGTCGTAAGATAGGAAGGAGATAAAAGAATGTCCTGCGTAAGGTGAGAAGAAAGGGGTGAGAACCTAAGGTTCCCAGCTCGGGGTATCACGAGGGCGACTACTCTAACTTAGGGGCTGACGTCACGTAGGACTCAGTTAGCACTTACTCAAGTAATTCAGATATAATAAGTAAATCAATCACACACAAGACAAAGAATATGCAGTCACAAATCAAATGCAACACGCAAGAATGATGCATGCCTGGTCCTAGTGCAGGCCATGAGTTCATGCGTCGGTTGGCTTTCCGCGCCCGACGATTACTTCGAGATAACTTCCAAGTATGGCTTACTCACTGTCAAATGTCAAGGACATCGTCCAAAGTGGCCCGCACTCCCGGTCAGAGTACATTCCGTACCCCAGGTACGTTGTCGAGGAAGGTCCAACTCTTCCAATAACAAGCATTAGCATAAAGGGTGAGGATCTCATCACCAACGTTATAAAAGCGAGCGAAACCGCATCGACAGTGAGAAACTGATGATCATTAAGAGTCGTTGGGGAGCTACCCCTCAAGCATATCATTAGCGCAAGCGGGACAACGCCCAAGCCCTTGCAATTCTTAGCATTTAGCGTTTTAGTGTTCGTTCCGGTTTTCTTTTAAACCGTTAGCCGGATAGCAGGTGTAGCCGGAATAAGCCATCGGTCTACATGACTTAGTTGAGCCGATCGGTTTAACCCTGACCCAAGTCCGATAGAACCGATACTTGGTCTAGTTAAACCAATCCCTTTCAAGGGAATAAGACCGACTTATGCCATAATCTCGTCCCCAAGAAAGGAACCTAGTTTGATCGGCTTAGCCATACTATAGTCGATCAAGCCAAACCGGTATTAATCGTCATATCTAAGATTTATTAGTCTCACTCCTTGGGACTTTTTATTAATGTCTTAATGTGTTTTATAGCTTAGCACTTAGCCCATGTTTTCTGTTCTTAGCCTTGAAACGGTTTTCTTAGCTTATATTCTTTTTAGCGGCTTAACTGGTTTTTGTTGTTAGAACAATATGATCTCTTCTTAGTGTCTTTTAGGGTTAACTTAAATCTCCAGAAATCATTAAATATTATAAATTAATTATTTTTCCAGATTTGAAGGATTTATTAGGAAATTACCATTTTATCCTTAATTGTTTTACTTAAGATTTTCTATGACCTGGTTTACTAAAACTTGCATATCTTTTTTCATTTTAAAACATTTTCAACCCAAACTAGTTTTATTCTTCTCATAACACTTTCTTTTATTTCAAGTAAAAACAGTTTTGGAAAGTGATAATTTTAAAATGATGATTTTGCCCTTTTTCTCTTTTACCCGGTTCAGTTTTAGTTGATTTTAGTAAATAATTGTTTTCACTATGGTAACTTTAATATCTTAGGGTAAATTTTCATTTTTATACTTGACACACATTTAATTACCATAAAAACAGTTTTGATTTTTCTTTTTATTAAAAGACATTTTTACCCTATCTAACCCTAGTTTTTCATAGATCTTTATAAGTAAATTACTAAACCATTTTCCTTTAAGTTCAAAACCAAAAACTTATTAAATATATTTTATTTTTGAACATCTCTTTTTTGAAGTTTTCATAAAATATTTTATATTACCATTTTACCCCTAATTTTATAAAAACATCATTTTATTTTGCTTACATTTAAAAACCGATTTATATAGCTTCAAGTTTTATGAAATATTTTGTCCCAATGGTGCTAAACTTCTCAGCCCTTAGCATTCTTTTTATTTCAAGATTTTGATCATCAATATCATATTCCAGAGCATATAGCATTCGGCCATAGGCCATATTTATGAAGAGCCAACATTTAAAGATAGCAAAATATATCATTCAATCATTCTACAAGCATTTCAAGCAAGCATAAGCACTTAGCACATATTCAAAGCAAAGTAAACTAAGCCTAACCCCTTACCTTAGGGTGATGATACCTCCAAATCTAAGGACCTAAATGCCACCTAGTTCCTTCTTGCTAGAACCGTAGCCTTACTCTCCAAAAACTATCATTTTATTAAAAACAACAAACAAAACTTGAGCCATGGTTTGCCCTAATGGGTTCGGCCAATGAGAAAAGAAATAAGGGAAGTTCATTACCTTCAAAGAGACCTAAAAACCTTGAAGGAATGTGAAGGATGGTTCGAACAAAGAGAGAAAAAGAGAGGTAAAACATGAAAGAAAACCAAAGCACATTAGCTTCTCATAGATTGAGTGCTCATGGTCTAGGGTTTACACTTACCTTTGGAAAGGTTGAAGAATAGATAAGAGATAAGGATGGGGAGCTCGAGCTAGTGATGAGGGTAGTGAGGTGATAATGACTTCAGTGGTGATAATGGTGGTGTTCTTAAAAAATGTTGATGAATGTTCATCATGTTCTTGAAGTGTATGTTCATGTAAAATAAGGGTGTTTAATCTTAAAAGTGAAGAGAGAGATGATAAAAAGGTGTTTATGAGGGTTAAATTTCTAGAAATGTTTGAGTGAGAGAGTGTGTGTGTGTTAGCCCAAATGAGAGAGAACTAGATGATCTTTTTTTTTTAAGTTGGGTAATTGTTTGGATGAGTGGTAAATGAGATAGTAAGCTAGGTTAAATGTTAACAAAATGAAATGAGATGGGAGGGAGAGAGCGTGAGTTCGGACATAAAGGAAAAGAAGAGAAGCTCATTTGCTTTGCATTGCTTGAGGTTATGCAACCAATGGTAGCAAAAAGGTGTGTAAGAAAAAGTAATATTATTATATTAGGGTAATTTTGAGTGGGCTCCAAGTAAGATAATTACCAAGGGTGAATATATAATTATTTTTGTTCATTCTTGGCTGAAATTTTCGAAGGGTAGGGCTCCATGCTCACCTACATAATTTGAAAATTTTGTGTTTTCGAAATTACGTGCGTTTTAGTAAAACCGACAAAACCGTGCCCTAAAGCGAAAAGCGTGATGCTAGCCTAGCATTTTTCGTCCCATCATCATATTACTATCATATAAATCATCAAATCATCATAGCTCAAACCAACATTCAAATAGCTACATACGAAATCGTTTAAATAAAAAGCATCCGGCTAAAACCGTTATCGATAAAGCGTGTCCGAAAAAGCGGGTTCTTACAGTAAAATTTGAAGCTTGCATGTTGAATTGATATTTGAAAAGTGATATGATATGATCTTGTGCTTGATATATTTGTGATGATGATTGAAATATTTGATGATTGGATTATTGTGTGAAAACTTTATGATAATGGCATTTTTATGCCTAATGCCCGAATGGCATATTGATGAGAAAATAAAGTTTTGATTATCAACTTGGGAAATACGAGATGACCAAGGGTTTAAAAAAAATTTGGGCAAAGATTAATTAAAATATGTTTTACAAAAAGATGTTGAAGTTTTGGTATCCATAAGAACTAATATATTTAAGTAATAATAAAACTATTTTCAATAAAAGGATAAAATGATAAATAAATATGTTTTATAAAAATTTTAGAATTGAAATTCTTAATTAAATGTATTTGACGTTGGTTTATCCTTGGGTTTGAAAAGGAATAAGTTTTATAGTGGTTTAAAAGTGTTTTATCAAATTACAAGTAAAAAGGGTAAAATGGTCTTTTAATAAAGTTTATTTTCAAAACTGTTTTTGTAATGATATTATGGGTGTAACATGAACCCAAATATGTTTTTGTACTTAAACATATTAAGATGTAAAATTATTTTAATAAATTATTTAAAATATGATATTTTCGAAAATGACCTAATGCTTGAAAGGGCAAAATCGTCATTTTGAAATTATCTTTTTCAAAACTGTTTTTACTGTAGTTAGATATATGTGTCAGTGATAAAATGCAATTGGTTTTGATTTAAAATGTTTTTGAAATAAATTAGTTATAAATATCTTCGTAAACTAGTACATTTTGGGTTTTAAAGAAATGGTAGCAAGGGCAGAATCGTCTTTTAAACTTTGTCCTTTTTCAAAACTGATTTTACAGTAGAGAGATACATGTGTTAGGAGTGAAATGAATTTGGTTTGGGTCAAAAATGTTTTAAGATGAATTATTTATGCGTGTTTTTGTAAACTAATGAATTTTCAGGTTCTCGAGAAATTAATGATAAGGTTAAAAGTGTAATTTAATTAAATATCTCAGTTCTGAAAATTTACAAATAAAATTATATTTCATTAAGATAAATAAAAATATTGAAAATTATATTATCTTAATTATAAGTATTTTTGGGTATAAAAGGTTTTGATATAAACTAAGTATAAAATAATAATTTCCTATACTATAAAAAATAATATAATTTGATAAAGTATATGTATAATATTTAATTTATTATGAGATATGATTTCTGAAAATTTATAAGTTAAAAGATGTTTTGGCATATCATAGAAAGGTATTAAGATATTATATATATAGATTATTTAGTACTTTCGATTATAAAAGTTATTTTAATATGAAATAATATGTAATTTAGTAACTTCCCAAACTATAATAAGTAATGTATTTTGATAAAAATCTAATTAATTTATTTTAATAAGAGATTTGGTTTTGGAAGATTAAGGAGGTGTTCCCTTTTGATGAAAGGATTTAATTTGCTAAGGTATTAAATATAATAATAAAACCGTAATTTCTTATGAAACATATTTACCTAGAACAATAAAGTATTTTGATAAAGACGAAATTTAGATCTTAATACAAAATAGATTTTGGAGTTTTTTGCACAAAAGATTAAATAATAACAAAGTCCCATATTTAAAGGAATAAACTTAGATGAGACGGTTGATGCCGGTTTGGCTTGATCGACTATAGTATGGGTTGAGGCGATCAACCCGGGTTCCTTTCTTGGGGACGGGATTTGGCATAAGCCGGTCTTGTTCTCTTGAAACAGATTGGTTTAGTTAGACCAAGTATCGGTTCTATCTGACTTGGATCAAAGTTAGACTGGTCGGTTCAACTAAGTCATGTAGACTGAAGGAAAATCCGGCTACAATAGAATATTTCGGCTAATGGTTCTGTGAACCGGACATTGAAAGATACGTGTAAGTTGTTGAGTGAGGCAAGGACGTGGGATTTGTCCCGCTTGCATCACTGTTATGATTGAGGGGTAGATCCGCTGTAGTTTCAAATGATCATCTGTTTCTCACTGTCGATGCGGTCGTTTTCCCCCAATAAAAGGTGACGGGATCCTCACCGCCGTTCTACCGTCAATGAGTAAAGTCGGGCTTTACACGACAACGTACCTAAGGTACGGAGCGTACTCAAAAGGGCAGTATGGGCCGCTTTGGATGAGTCCATGACATTCAACAGCCGAGAAACCATACTTGGGATTTATTCCTAAGTACTCGCCGGGTGCGGGAAGACAACCGACGCATGAACTCATGGCATGCACTAGGACCAGGCATGCATCATATTTGTTTGCGCATTTGCTTGTGTTTGTTAGTCGCATTTATTTAGGTTGATTGATTTGCTGGTGTTTTCTTTCTTGGTTTTCTTTACTATGAACAACTATCTGCTTTCCCTTGATATATGAACTGTACCTACGTGATGTAAGCCCCTAGGATAGTTTAGTTGTCCTAGGCGTCAACTGCGAACGTTAGGTTCTCACCTCCGTCTTCTTTCTTTTACCCCACGCTTAGATTAGAAATAGCGTCATCTACTACGAGTACGAGAAACGTGAGAAGTTCGAGGATTACGATCTGAAGGCTGATGCAGAGCTAGGAACCTTCAAGATCAGGTGTTATCACTTTAATGATGAAACTTTCGTTCATCCTCTCCATAGTGTTAGATTTGACCCTGATCGTCCATACGAGGTCCCTATCGAGGCGCTGATGGCTGACCGACCTCTTAGCTCTTCCAGAGATGGGAAGTCTTCTACCTGAAGGTCTCATTCTTCTAGGCGCCCAATACCGAAATACTCTCCGAGGGGAACGTCGTCGACTCAACGAGTGCCTTCGTCCTCTTCTACTAAGGGAACTAGTTCCTCCCGTCGTAGGGTGGCTAGTAAGGCATTGAGGATGCCCAAGAGTTGAGAACTCATTCCGCTATCCGAGGGTTGGAGGTGCGAAGGAGACGAAGAGGAAAAGGAGATTGGAGGGACGAAGCCCTCCGTAGAGAAGAAAGAAGAAGAGGAAGATCCGGAAGAAGAAGATCTCGAAGAAGAAGTTTCTGCCTCTACTTCCTTGCCCATGGATATCAATGCTACTGAGGACTACCTGCAGTTCATCGAGGAGCTGGAACGTCATCCCGAGTATTCTCCCATCCATAGTGGTCACGCTTCAGTACCGAATTCGCCCGAGGACATAGCAGAGCGATAGTCTGAAAGTCATAACACTTCGAGTTATGATCTTTCTGAAGTTTGGCAACTGCCATCGTCGGGTCTGAGTCTTTAGAGTGCCTCGTCTTGTTTGTACATAAGAGGCTTAGGATGTTGTTGTCGTTTTCGTTTTGTTTTAGTCTCGTGTCCTAGCTTAAAAGACCGCTGTAAGGTCAAGCTGGGAAATTCTTGTCACAGTTTGGTATCTTGAGTCTGTACTGAAGTTACTATATATTTATATATTATCTTGGGATTTCTTCGCTTATTGTCAAAGAAGTCATTTTAACTTTCTTGATATTATATGTTTGACGCGATAACGTTTTAAGTTCGACAGGCTTATATATAAATAATATGGTTTAGGGTTAGATTATTAGGTTAGGTAATGTGGCGTCCCGATCGTAGGTTGTGGCGCGTCACGCCGAAAACTGAAATGTTACATCAAACGCCTCTTCCTCTTCCTTTCCTCCAAGGACCGAAGCATCACCACCACCAAGACTAACTCGGTTCTCATCATCTTCAAGTTCTCATCAACATCATCAAGCTCATCTTTCCTTTCTCTTGAACCGAGACTACCACCAACATTTCTTCAAGATCCTTATTTCAACAACAACAAGATTATCATCTCTTCTCATTATAACCGAGTTCTTCATCATATTTTTATTCTCTTTTCTTGTTTTGATCTTCTCTTTATCTTAAGATCAAGCACTCATCTTGTTTTGTTTTTGGTTTTCTAGCTTTCCTTGAAAGATCTCAAGAGATCATTGTTGATCTCCAACAAAAATCAATATTTAAATAGGTAAAAGACTTCTTTCCTCTTCCTCGTCAATTCGACCAAACCATCATGTGCATGCATGGTGTTAATTTTTTGTTGTCCTTGTTTAATTTGTTTAAGAACCAAGCCTTGAAACCCTAGCTCTAAACTGAGGTGATCTGAGGGAGTTTTTGGTGTGATCTTGTCATTTTCAAAGTGATCTTTAAAAGGTAAGGATGTTAGGGTTTTGCTAGAGAATGTGGTAAGAAACTTGAGTATGGATAAAGAGTTTAAATGTGCAAAGTTGGTAAATTTGGACAAACATGCGTTTTTGTTGAATAAAGTTAAGGACTTGATGCTTGCATGTCTTGTTTGATGTGTGAATATTGATGATGGGTGCTAGAAATTTGATATATATGATGCTATGTATGCATGTGAAATTTTGATATTATATATGCAAGCTTCGCCGAATCGGTCATGATGTATAAAGATGAAATGAAATGTTTTGATGATTAAATGATGTTGGGATTGTCGGTTGTTTAATGTTGATGAGGTCGAAGAGGTCATTTATATTTCGGAAAAGTTTAAGTATAAGTGTCTTATATAAAGTTCTTAAGTTAATAAAGTATTTCGGATACTTAAAGTTTTGAAATAAAGTAAAGATTTTACCTCACAAGGGCATTTAGGTCATTTTGAGGATTTTATGAAAGCTCCATGTTTGAGAAGTTTTATATAGAAAAACTAAGGGTATGTTAAAGAAGAAGTTGAGAAAAAATGAGTTTTAAAAGTGATGAAAGTGATTTTGTTATCTTATAAGCAAAAAGGGAAAAATAATCTTTTAACATTAATATTTTTTAAAACTGTTTTTATGGTGATATTATGAGGGTATTAAGTGTCTAAATCTGTTTTAATTGGTAAAAATAATGAAGTATAAAATTATTTTGATTTATTACTTAAAAATGGGCGTTTTCGAAAAACTGGTTATATGAAAAGGAGCAAAGCGATCATTTATAATGTGATCTTTTCAAAATTGTTTTTACTGTGGTTAGATATGTGTATTAGGGTTAAAACAAAACTGATTTTGGTTAAAAATATTTTAAAACGAATTAGTTATGTGTATTTTCGTAAAAGAGGGTAATTTCGGAAATGTAAGGTCAAGATAAGGGGTACAATGGTAATTTACAAAGTACCTTTTCGAAACTATTTTTGCTGGAGGTAGATACATCTGTTAGGATCCAAATGAAACTGGTTTGAGTCGAAAATATTTTTGAAATGAAAAAGATATGCGTGTTTTCGTGAAAAATGGTAATTAGGCTTTAAAATAATTTTTAAGGGGGGGGGGGAAGTGTAATTTCAATGAATATATTCAAAATCTGTTTGTATAATTAAAATATTTATGTATTAAGAATTAAGGAAACTTAAGGGAGTCTTTTATTTTCAAAAGAGCTATTTTATATATATAATTAAGATTGGGGCATTGTTATGAATAAGTAAAACAAGTCTTATGAAACGGTTTTCTAAATGCCCTATGTTGTTTTTGAAGCTCTTTGCACAAATATAAGAGAAGAGAGGGAGACTCCGAAATCTAGGTTGACCTACGTACGACAGTCAAACCGATTCGGTCCGGTTAATCGGTTTCGGACGGTGTAATCGGACCGGGTCCCTTACATGGGAACGAGTTTGGTTTAAGGTCGGACTTGTTCCTTTGTAGTGGATTGATCTAGTATTGAGCGAGCTACGAATTATCGGTCTCGGTTCTACTTGGATTGGTTGGTTGACTAAGACTGAGTGGTCTGTTTATACGTTGACCTTCATATTAAGCTATGTTAATCCGGCCAAAACAGTTTTTTGAATCGGAATACATATCGATGTTTCGAAAGGATGAGGAGATTGGGTAAGGAGGTGAATTGAAGTGCCATGTTACGAAGGGGTAGCTCCTCTATTACGCGATCATCCGTGACTTACGAGCGATGCAACCTTTTGATGACGATAGCTCCGGGAACGAGTGCTAATGTGACGGGATTCTGACCATCTTTTAAGATCCGCAAAGGTAGTGCATAAAGTACCCAAAAGGGCGGTACGGGTTGCTTTGGTGTTGCCGTGACATTCACTTGTAAAGAACCATGCTCGAACTTGTTTCGAGTAGTCGTGTGCAGGAAGACAACCGACGCGTGAGCTCACGTCCTGCGCTAGGAATCTTAGGCATGCATTATGATTTGTTTGTGCATTTAATTGTGTGTGCTTAGTTATTAAATAGATTGCTTGCTCGTTTGCTTGTTTGCTTGGTGTGTTTTACTTGCTTTTATTTTTATTTTCTTTTATTTTTTTCTTTTGTTCTAAGTGGTATGCAATGAGATATGAACCGTTGCCCCTACTTGACGTAAGCTATAGGATAGAGAAGTTGACTCGTAGGAGTCGACTGAGAACATTAGGTTCGCACCCCTTTTTTTGTTTTAACTCACACGTAGATAGAAACGAATTCGGAACTCAATATTGCACGTAGTAGAAGGACTAAGAGGAATAAGACTTTGGGCTTCAATAATGAGTTAGGAACTACCAAAGGCATAATTCTACCACCTGATTGAGTCGACACTTAGAAGGAGAAGGAGAAGAGGAAGGAAAAGAGGAAGGATGAAGGAGGATAGCTTAAGCAACAAGCTCACGCACTAAAGTAAAAACGAGAAAAAAAAAAGAAGGAGGCTTGGAGGACAATACAAGAGGAAAGTTGGAAGAACATCTTAGGGTTCATAGATTGGTAAACCCCCTCTTTTTTCGGGGTTGAGTCTCTAGTATGCCTTGAATTTGTTAGTGAACAAGAGGCTTAGGAGTGTCGCAGTCTTTTCTTTTGTTTTGTATAATTACTGTGACCCAGTTTAGGAGACCTTTGTGTGGTCGGGCCGGGTTTTATATTTAAGTGTTCATGTACTTGGATAGTTTTGGGATGTAATAACGATAATACGTCATGATATATTTTGGATTTATAACGTTTTACCCTCATCCTTAGTTCTTTTGATAGAAAAGGAAGAGTAGAAGTTTTGAGTTACGGATGTATGATGATTACGCGTTATATCGACAGGCTTATATGTAACTATTATAGCTAAAGTAGTATAAGTTTAGCCTAGGATACATGTGGCATCCCGATTGTAGGTTGTGGCGCGACATGCCAAAAATCGGGATGTTACACCTCCTCCTCCTTTTCCTCCTCCTCCTCCTCCTCTTAGTCTTTGTCTTCCTTATCTTCCTATTCTCTCTCGTCATTTCCATCTTCTTCTTTCTTGTCTTCGTTTTCTCTCTCCTATTCTTCTGGTTCTTTTTTTTTTTGTAAAATTGAGTTCAAATAATAGTTGATAGCATTCTGAATCTATTAATGCTCTGCGAACAGAGTTCTATTCTTCAACAGAGCAATTGAATTCGAATTCTATACCAGATCAGATCGTGGAGGTTTTTGATTTTTTTTCTTCAATCAGTTTGTGTCTTTGAATACTGGTTCTTGTTGTTGGATTGTTTATTTTCGAAGTTCAATTGTTTATTCATGTGATAATTTTGATTTGAATTGTTTTTCATTATGAATCTATGAAAAAAGTTCTTTGATTTGCTTTTGATTCCTTATGTTTTTTTATCTGATTAAAAAATATGTTTTTGATTTTAATTTTAAAAACATGTTCGATAGTTTTACATTTTCTGTTCGAACAAGTTTTTAAACCACCACGAACATATTTTAACCAATTCAAACACACGTACAAGCTTTTATATTACCACGAACAGATTTTCACAACACACAAACAGGTTTATATATTACCACAAACAGATTTTCAAAACCGATATTTCACACAGATTCAACATTCATCATATTCAAACACACAAACAGTTTTTTAAACTATCACGAACATATTTTTTAACTACCACGAACAGATTTTCACAATATACGAGCATATTTTCAAAACTTATTTTTAATCATTTCTTGAAGTCTTATTTGTTTCTTTTCTATCAATGATGAAACATGTTCATGTCAACTATAAAAACTTGTTCGTGTCAATTATATATAAAAACTTGTTTAAGCATTCTTTGATATTTTATTTCTTTCTTTCTTTATTATTCATGTCAAATTTAAAATCTGTTCATGTCAAGAATGTATTTTTGTTCGTTTTAGCTTTTTATATTCAAAATGTAATTCAGTTAAGCATGCCACTAATTACCTAGAATGAATTTAGGATAATTTGACCATTAAGACAATTTGATTATTTCTTCCTCCAAATATTTTATGTGGGTGAATTGCAATTAAATATTTAACTCCTCATCTTTTCAACTTTTTTTTTTCTTTTCATTATAATATGCAATTTTGATCTTTTAGCTCCAAACGAGTAGGTTATATATAGAAGTAATTTCGAGTTTTGAAGGGAAAGGACAAGGATTTTTTAATTTTTATTTTAATTTTTTACGGTAAGGGAAATGACAACCATGCAAAAGCATAAGCACACAATGTTGTTCCGCAAAAAGAAAGAAAAGGGAGGCCCTCTCAGATGCGATGTACAGTAATTTCGCAAACGAAGCAGAAAGTGGTTTGGGTGAGGAAGTAAATTCATCCACCCATGATATGGTGTTGTATCTTTTAAGGGAAGCAAGAGAGAGATTAGAAAAAGCTGTGAGGGATATCCCTTTCAAAAGGTGTAGTAGTGGGCATGTAATGTAAAGGGATCTAATCTAATCTATCAAAGGGCATCATCCGGTCACTCCCTTAGATAAAACCAACGGTTCCAAATTAGTAAAATGGGTTAAATATATAGGATTAGTCCATTTATTTATTTAAATATATGGACATTTATTTCTAAATTTGTATGGTTTGGGTCGATTAATCGAACAAAAATGGTAGGTTAAACGAGTTGGCTGATTTATTTATTCTTTTAACCTTTTAAAAAAAATAACTTTTTTTTTTATATTTTATTTGATTGGACTCGAAAATTAAATTTATTTACTTAAAAAACTTTATATTTTTTAAGTTTTTAACTAAAAAATAGTATTTTTTATCCACAAAATTATTTTGGGTTAAAAAATAAATTTTGTAATTTTGTAATAAATAAATAATTAATTAAGTTAAACTGAATATAAATGGATTGTAATTCGTATACAGGACGAAAAATGTTATATATATATATATATAGTAATGCTACACATTCAAGTAAATATATCAATCAAGTCAAACCAAGTATTTTTACACCACTCTCACCCATGAGTGTGAAACACACGCACAACATTAAAGAATGCGTGTTCTTCTTCTTCTTCTTTTCCATTGTTATTGTTGTTGGTATTGTTGCTGGTGTTATTGATGTTATTGTTCATGGTGTTGCTGTTGTTACTGGTGTTGTTGCTGTTATTGTTGTTGTTGTTGATGAAAAATTGAATTGGATATTTAGGAAAGTAGAAACGGTTTTGAATGAAAAGTAGAAACGGTTTTAAATTAAAAACTAAATTGGATTTTCAGGAAAGTAGAAACGGTTTTTGAATGAAAGTAGAAACGGTTTTGAAATGAAAATAGAAACAGTTTTGAATTAAAAGCTGAATTGGATTTTCAGGAAACAGAAACGAATTTTGAATGAAAGTAGAAACGGTTTTGAATGAAAGTAGAAACGATTTTAAATGAAAATAGAAACGGTTTTGAAATGAAAGTAGAAACGGTTTTGAATGACAGTAGAAACAGTTTTGAATGAAAGTAGAAACTGTTTTGAATGAAAACAGAAATGGTTTTGAAATGAAAGTAGAATTGGTTTTGAATGAAAGTAGAAACAGTTTTGAATTATTGGAAGTTACCACTCAAATGTACTCCATCTTCTTCATCTTCCTTCTTCTTGCTATTGCTGCTACCCCTCTTCTTCTTCTTCTTGCTAGTGCTACTACTCCTCTTACTCCTCCTATTTACGTAGTTAAAAGCATCCATAACGAAATTGAATGGATCACAATAACGCAGAATGAGAACGGTGATTAAAAAGAGTGAAAAAGAAAAGGGAATGGCCGCATAGAAAGAATGAGAACGAAGAGTGATAAAACACAGTTGATGTGAAAAGAGAAGAATGACGAAAAATCAAAGATTTCAGATTTCAAAAAAACGAAACTAACTAATCCAGCTAATAATGATAGGCGCGTGTGGTTGGAAGACTTGGTTAAGCTTGGTTACTAAAAAAACTTGGTCGTGTATAATTATTCTATTACAAAATACAGATTTGTTAAATATATTATAATACATTAGTTTTATTTTTATTATATCTAAATTATAATATTTTTATTAATTTCTTAAAAGTTTGTTCAAAAACAAATTATTGAAAATTTAATGAATGATCAACATTTTTTATATATAAGTTATAATTTATTCATATAAAACTACTCATTATTAATAAGTTGAGCTAAATTGTGAGTCGAACTTTATTTTGGTGAGTGAAATTCAATTTAATTGGCTCGACTCAACTTAGCTTATTTTCAATTTTTATTTTCGCCCCCACAAAGTCTATTTTCTGAATCCGCCGCTTCTCGTATACAAATTAAATTTAAATAGATTAACCCTAAATGAGCCAAACCCTCCTATGTAAGAGTCATAGATAGAAGTAAATTCTACTCATTTCTCCTAAAAAATAACACTAAGTGTTAGTATTGTTTTAAATTACAATCAAAATATTCTCGTGATTTAAAACTTGGATTTTAATGTGACCTTTTACTAGCATAATTAACAAATGAGAAAATTTTATCCTTAAAATTTTGAAATTTTGTAATTTTCTGGCGAGTAGAGTTTTTGAGATCAAGCTCCAAAGTAAGGAGATTTCTAAAGTAATAATTTACTAATGCTTTAATCACTGTTAAATCAATACATGAAGTTCATAATCAATAAAAGTTACAAATTAAAAAATAATTAAATAGTTAAATATTCCTACAAATTTCTAGAGAACAAATTTTGGTCTGATTTTTTATGTACTTTCTAATTCTAAATAGTTAAATATTCCTACAAGTTTTGCATCAAATATATAAGTATTTTGCTAAATAAAAAAATAGAAGTATTTTGTCATCATTTTAAAAAATTAACGATAATTCTAGGTAATTTTCTCTTTAAACACTTTTTATTTATTATATTTCTCTTTAAACACTCTTATGAAGTAAGATAGCTAACACTTTTCCTCTAAGCACTTTAATTCCTTTAATTAATGGTTTAATATTATACTTAAATCAACACTTTTCAATATTAATAATTAATTAATAAAAATAATAAATTTTAAATGTTTAGTATCGATAGATTAAATTTAGACTTAAATTTTAGGATTTATGACTTTTATGATTAAAAGTTTAGATTTTATGATGGAGAAAACCTTGCACTTCATAGTTTCTTTAAAATAGATTAAGATTCGCCGAAATTAATGTATATAATTTTCTTTATTTATATATATTATTTTTTTATATACTAAAAATATTATTTAAAAAATAGATAATACTCTCTTGAATTTAGTGAAAATCATTAAGCTTATCAATTATTCACTGATTTTTATTTGATTTTACATGTTTAGCCTTATATTATTGATTTTACAATAAATTTCTGTATCTTAATTTAAACCGATTAATAATTTTATTGTCCATGATGAATTAAATTTTATGTTTTTTTGGGTATCGTTATTTTTTATTTTACACTTAAATTAATAATTTAGTAAGTATGTTTTTTTTTATATAAAAAAAGTATGATTTTCCCATAGAATGCTTTCAAAAGGAATGACTAATGTATGTTTCTTTTAGATGTGACTTTGATCAAATTGTGTTTATTAGAGTTGGAAAAGATTTTTCAGAATGGAACGAGATTTCAATGGAATGGAATGTAAATGAATTTGGCAAAGGATTTTTAACTTAAAAATAGGGTAAATTATATCATTTTTTATCATTAGTGTTTTTGAAAAATTTTAAAACTATTCTTAATATTTTTAAAATATCTTTAACATTTAATTTATTTCAATTTTGTTCATAATATTTTAAAAATATTTCAATTATACTTATAAGAATTAATTCCGTTAACAGAAATATTAACGTGTCAGTGATACTTCACAACCCTTAATTAATTTATCTAACCCAATGTTAAGTGTGAGAAAAAAAATTAAAATAAAATGTTAAAAATAAATTAAAATAACATGTAAACATTCAAGATCAAAGTAGTATTTATTATTAACTAAATTTTTCAAAATAAAAATCATATTGATATCATAAAATGTATCAGTTTTTTTAGGCTTACTTTATTGTAATAATATTTTTTATGAAGAATACAAATTATGGTAAGTACAACATATATTTATTATTAAATTGAATAAAATAATTTTGAAGCATATGAATTAAATTAAATAAAAATAATTTGGATAGTTTTTTTTAATGTCTTTAATAATTACTAACTAACATGTGATTATGGCAAGTAAATAAGTATAAAAAAATATTTTTTATGAAGAATACAAATTATGGTAAGTACAACATATATTTATTATTAAATTGAATAAAATATTTTTTGAAGCATATGAATTAAATTAAATAAAATAATTTGGATAGTTTTTTTTAATGTCTTTAATAATTTACTAACTAACATGTGATTATGGCAAGTAAATAAGTATAAAAAATATTTTTAAAGGTATACAAGTTATTTTCATATAATAAAAGTGATACATTTTAAATATCTTTATATAATTTTCTAAAAATATGTGATATTTACCATAATCTGTATTTTAATTAAAAAAAAAGAATAACTACTCTTTTAGTCACAAAAGTTTGTGATCAAAATCAAATTAGTCACAAACCTTTTTTCTTTATTAAAATGTTCCCTAGGTTTAGTTTATGTTTAAAATCACCATTTTAGACCATTTTGCCCTTCTTGAATTTTTTTATTTTTATAATTCTCAAAGCCAACAAGATTTCAACCCCAGAAGAGGGAGAATAGCATCAACGGATAGCATCAAAACAAAAGAAAAAAGCCACAACATGAATGTTGTCAAACAGTATGCCATCTTGCATTGTCCAACTCTCAATACCAAATTACCAATAGCGGCGATAGACTCAAAATCATGCTTTTCAAGTTCAAAGTAATCTGCCTTTGAAGTTTGGAATGTAATGTGGCTTCCATATAACCTTATAAGCTTGGTTGTCAATGAGAGTGGCGTGCCACCATTTTCTCTTGTAAGCTGGATTCTACTTTATAGGCCTCTTTCACTTACCACAACAACAGCAATAGCAACAAAACCCACAAAACCATCCAACATAAAAGGCTCCAGCTTTTATTCAAAGTTTGAACCTTTTGCCTCCACGAACACACCCACAACAAAACGCAGCAATGGGGAGAGATTATCAACAGTGAAAAATAAAAGAAGAAGAAGATACATAACTAACAAGCAACAACTAGAAATAAATAAAGAAGAAGAAAAAAAATAAATCAAAATTGGAGGTACCGACGGTGAGCCTTGTGAGATTTGGATTTGTCTAGGGTCATTTTTTAATTTTGGGAGTGTGAGAGAGCTCTGTATTGACTACTGAGGGAGAGGACTTCATTTTAGAGAGAGAAAGGGGGAAACAATAACAATAAAAAAGGGTGAAAATGTCAAAATGTTTATTAAGAAAGAAATTAAAATCTTGAGGACCATTTTGATTTAAAAAAAAGGTTTGGGATGAATTTGATTTTGATCCAAAACCTTTGTGACTAAAATAGTAGTTATCCCCTTATATTATTATACTAAGGTGAGTCTCAATGAAAGTGATATATGTTTTAAGGTTACTATCAATATAATTTTTATTTAAAATAAAATTATAGAATCCTACCTTTATTTTTATCCTTAACATTTAGACTTGATTTCAAATTTATTTTTAATATTTGGGGCTATTTATTTATTTGCACATAGAAAATGTTTATTTCTCAAAGTATGCATCTATATCTTTAATTCTCATTTTGCTCATGGCCATTTCGCCTATGGGGCCAGCAAAATGAATTTAGAGATCAATTCATCTATAGTAGGGGCAAAATGGAGTGTCATCAGGTTTGAGGTGGCCAACTCGAGCTTTATAAATATCTCTTTCCAACATTTAACAAACGCACACCAACTTATACCCCCATGTAAACTCATATCATTCCACCCATTCCTTCTCCCAATCTTATGCAATTTGATAGAAATTAGTACATGGCTATTGAAGGAATTTATGTTATTGTGTATCCTAATAGAGAAATATTACGATCTCCAGAAGGATTTAGATTCTCTTATGAAAATTCAATTTAGGTTTTGATTCCAACTCAAACTTGTTTGCAAGAACTAAAGAATTTGATACTTACGAATTTGGGTGAGCTTGGAAGGAAGATGATTTAAGAGTATCCTATAGGATGTCGGTTGCGATGGCAAATTCTTTCTTTTATAAAAAAATACAAATCAAAAGAAATTAGAATGTGTCAATGATGTTCTCGTATCATCATGGCATTGGTGGTGTGTTTGCAATTGAGCTTTGTGTCCAACTACAAGATGTCGGTGGAAGTCCATCTAGCTCGAATAATGTTAAATCTAGCAAGGAATTGACAACTATAAAATTCCGATTTTCGGCTTGTCGAAACACTGTCTATGATCGGAATGTCATATTTACCCTAACCTAATCTACCATTTCCTTATCTAATTTAATTACATATAACCCTGTCGGTATAAAACCTAACTGTCATACATGCGTTTCTTAAGACTTTTACTCTTCTTTTACTATCTAAAAGAACGAAGGACAAGGGTAAATCATCATAAATTCAAAATATTATAACGTAATATCGTTAATTACATCTTACTATTTCCAAAATACATAAGCACTTAACATGAAACCTGACCCGACCACAAAGGTCTCCTAAACTGGGTTGCGGTAACTAGGCAAAATAAATGAAAGGACAACAATCTTAAGCCTCATGTGTTCTAACAAAGGCGAGGCACTCTAAAGGCTTAGCCCCGTCGGAGGGATAATTGAACCCTGGATACTAACTTCATTCTAATTCTCCTCTTGAGGTACTTTCCAATCTTTCCTATTTTCTCTAAATTCTCATTAGAAGGTATCCTTGCCATCTTCGCTACCTCTCTTTATTATTTTCCTCATCTTTTTCCTCTTCATTCGAGTTTCACATCTGACTTTGGATAGTTGGACGAACTTCCTCATTCTCGTAGGTTTTCGGTTGCTACTCTGTTAGGTTCCAAATCCGCTTTCTATCTACGTGTGGGTCAAAGAAATAAAACAGAGGTGAGAACCAATCGACACCTAAGAGTCAATTACTCTATCCTAGGGCTTATGTTAAGTAGGGGATCACGTTCTATATCTCATCTATACCACTTAGAACAAAGGAAAATAAAAGAAATAAAGCACACAAGGAAAATTAAAGAAAACACACAATCAAACAAGTTAAGAGAAACTAACAAGCACAAACAATTATGCACAAACAAATCATGATGCATGCCTAAGCTTCCTAGCACAGGACGTGAGTTCACACATCGGTTGTCTTCCCGTATCCGACGATTACTCGAAATAAATCCCAAGTATGGTTCCTTACAAGCGAATGTCGCGATAACACCGAAACGACCCGTACCGCCCTTTTAGGTACTTTCCGCACTCCCTTTGCAGATCTTAAAGAGTTGGTGAGGATCTCGTCACCTCCAAAGCTATCGTAAAAAGGTTGTATCGCTCGTAAGTCACAGATGATCGCGTAATAGGAGAGCTACCACTACGTTCAGTAAGAGGAAGCATTTTGGCCGGATAACAAAGCTTAAATGAAATTAGGGTCGGCATTCACCGGACCACTCATAACTTAGTCAACCAACCGATCCAATTAGAGCCGAGACCGATTATCCATAGCTCGCTCTAACTAAACCAATTTATTACAAGAGAACAAGTCCAATCCTAAACCGAACTCGTTTCCAAGTAATGAACCCGGTCCAATTACACCGTCCCATATCGACTAACCGGACCGAATAAGTTTGACTATCTTACATAGATCAATCTAGATTTGAAAGTCTTACTCTCTTAACTTTCATATTTATGCAAAAAGCTCTATTAACAACATAAGGTTCTTAGAAAATCATAAAATCTGCTTTGAAATATTTAATTTAGTAAACATATGGTTTTCATAAATAAAGAAATTACTCACTTGCACCTTATTTTTATTTTTACTTAATTAGAATTGTGCCCAAAATGTTAATTATACTCAAAATAGTTCTATTAAGGGTAAATGACCCACTTCAATTTTTATACATTCTTAGTAGATAAATAATATAACCATAAAAACATATTTGAAATCACATATATTTTTACCCTTATTAAGGTCACTTTAATCCCCTACTTGTCCTCTAATACCAAAACATGCATAACTTTTTTATCTTAAAAGCTTTTTGACCCAAATTAGTTTCATTTTAACCCTACCACACATATCTATCTCCAGTAAAAATATTTTTGAAGAAGACATTTTTGAAATGACAATTTTAGCCTTTATTTTTAACCTTTTAATTCCGAAATTATCCATTTTAGGTGATAAATTAAAATAATTTTATTTCTTAATAATTTTAAGTTCCAAAACATAATTTCATATTACTAATTTATATATATATAGTTACCATAAAAATATTTTTAACAAAATAAATTTGGAAATGTCAATTCTACCCTTTCTTATACTCGTATATTTTCGAAAAAGGCCCATTTTCTAAGTAGTAATTTAAAATAAATATTCCTTTCAATATTTTTAAGAACCAAGGCAGATTATAGACTTAAATATACTTATAATATCACTATAAAAACAGTTTCGAAAATATAAAATGTTAAAAGATGTTTTTGCCCTTTGTGTTTATAAGTTAAGAAAACCCATTTTTGACCACTTTAAGACTTATCTTCTCAACTCTAAGTTAAAATATCCTTTGTATACAATAAATCAAAACATTTTCGAATTTGAAACTACTATAAAATATTTAAAATGACCAATTTGTCCTTAAGTGGTAAAATCCTTGATTTTTACTAAACGTCAAGTACTAAAATACTTTAGTAATATAAGAACCTTTATAAAACTCTTTTAGACTTAAAATCTCTCCCAAATCCAAGTGACCTCTTTGGCCTCTTCAACATCAAACATCCAACAATCTCCATGATCATCAAACAACATATTTTTCATAGTTATATCAAGACCGGTTCGGCCATACATGTAAATATAACATCAAAACTCAACTTCAAACATCAATGTATTTACTCAAATTTCAACACCTAACCATCAAACATCACTCATCAAATACAACATGCAAGCACCAAGCTTCTTACTTTAATTTAAAAAATACTATTTTTGCTCATTATTACCCTCTAAGCATTTTTAATCCTTGTTCATACTTATCATACATACCATTTCTTCTAGTAAAATCCTAATTCCCTTTTACTTCTTGTCGACCACTTGAAAGTCTATTAAGATTTTTGTTTATATTATCACTAGGTTCACTATTTTTTTTCACACCTTAAACAAAAACTAAATTAATTATGACAAGAACAACTTTAACTAAGAAATTGATAGCAGCTTCTATAGATTGCATACAAAGCTTGTGAAAGCTTGTGACCATACATATTTTATAGGCGAGATGGTGGTGTTTGCTTCCAAACAGCCATCAAAACTGCCCAATGCATGTGAGTTGGGGATGGCCAATTCGCTGCTGTCATGGGCGAAATGGAAGAACCAGCCTTTTCGAAGCCCATTTCGCGGACTCCTTGGGCAAAATGGCCATACGTAAAACAAGAATAAAAGATAAGGATGCGTATTCTGGGAAATCAATTTCTCATGCACATTTCAATAAAAAATCTAATATTTGATTTTAATTTTATTTTTAACATTTTAATATGTTTCAATTATACTCCTTGTTGGATACCACATAATGCGACAATTTTACGCTATTATATTCGTGACACATCGACCGAGGATTGCCATTTGTCGATGCTATATTGCATACAATTGTGAAATTAATTTTTATTTTAGGTTTTGTTTTTTGAGTTTAATTATTTTGTTGAGATTTTTTGGTGTTTAATTATTTTTAGAGTTTAATTATTTTTAGTATTTTTTAGGACACAAAAAATAGGGTATAAATGTTTTAATTTTTTTTTATAGAAATCACCTAGTGAAAAAACTTTAATTGTGTGATGTGTGTTGTGTATAATCCTTATATAAGGGGAAATAAGGTTGTATTGTGGGATGAGTTGCTGCTGATTAAAGAAGAAATTAGATACTCGAAAAAAACTGGTAAAAAGTGGGATAATACAAATCATTTGATGAAGTGTGTACTTTGTGAAGCCATGATCAAATAGTGGTGTTGGCCAGGATGTGCAAGAGAGTGCTTTGACTTATGGATGACTATTAGTGCTTTGACTCATGGATGACTATTAGGATGAAAAAAAAAGAAATGAAAGAGCTGTGGTATATACTTATTTGAAACAATTTGATGTGTATGTAGCATTAGAAAAGAGAAGATTTTGAAGAATAAGAGTGTCACAATTGATGATGCAATAAGCAAAACTGGAACGATGATATAATAGAAGGAGCTTAACATATTTAGTATTATACTAGATGAATTTACTTATGCATTTAACAAAATTATTTACATAATTTGTTTATGAGTATTGTACTTTCTGATGTACTCTGTTCCGTTTGAAACCTCTCACCCCTTTTTAGGTCTTTTTGATGAGTGAAAAATAATAAAAAAATAAAATATATTTCACAAAAGATTAATTAAAAAATGCAAAGACCTAGATTGAGTAAAAGGATACAGAGAAGGATAATAGAGAAAGAAAATGATGAATGAGAATTCTTTTATGAAGATGTGTTTGAGTAAATAGAATGAAAAAATATGTGCATAAAAATAAAATAACACGCTTTCTTAGATAAAATTCATCTATGTATACGAGTTAATCTTCATCTTTTTATCATTTGAACTCTTCATTATAGCTTGCACCTAGGGGTGAGAATAGACCAAGCTACTCAATAGAGGCTCGTGACTCGGCTCAACTCATTTGATTAAACAAGTCAGACATATACTTTTCATAAAGCCTTTAATTAAATAGGCCAAGTAATAAGCTATATTTGAAGCCTATAAAGTTTATTGGGTAGTTTCGTCAAATTATTTTTGTAAATATAAATTATTATTAGTTTAGACTTTCATGTTTTAAAAGATGAAAAAGATCTTTTTCGTAGTGATTTTTTTTAAAAATCTTTTACAAAAGTAAAAATAATTTTGTATTTGAGTATTTCATGTAATAATATCTTTTTATTTGTCAATTGTATTTGGAAACAATAATGAGCAATGGTAGGTATACACCAAAACCAGTCACTAGTGTATAATACGCATTAAAATATTAAATACATATCAAAAATAAGTTAAATTACACATGTATTTTGTATTTCAATGTGTATTATACACTGGTGGCTGATTTGATGGCTGATTTTGGTATGTAAATAAAATTATTCAACAATAATATAAGATCTTTTTTGTTTATTTATTATGTTAAAACATTTTTTTTAAAAAAAATCTTTCAAAAGAAAATATAAAAATATCTTCTCAAATTTTTTTTTTAATTTTACTAATATTTTTATTTTTACTATTAAAAACACACAAACATGATAAAAAAAAATAAATTATTTCTTTGTCCGAATAAGATTTTTTTTCAATCAACTAATAACATCCAAACAAGTCCGCTACTCATTTGTGATAAACCAAAAAGAAAAAAAAAATATTTAGGAGACAAAAAATTTCAACCCCAAACTGCCCGAATTTACTTTTATGAACTTCATTTAAATGATGTTATTTATTATTCATCTATCATTCTCTTTATTCAATACATTAACATTTGATTCTTCAATTTGATTTGGAAGGCTTTAATGTGTTATAACACATTCTTGCTTAAATCAATTAATTTTCATTTTTTCTGCTTCTCATTTTATGATTATATATTTGCTATTTCATAAATATTATATTTATTTTTTACTCAATAATACCATACATATAATATCTTTAATTTTATATATATAACATCCATATTACATGCATATAACATCTTTAATTATATATATATAATATCTATAATTTTATATAAATATATAAC
The DNA here is from genome assembly GCA_036250425.1 of Stylosanthes scabra. Classification (NCBI taxonomy): domain Eukaryota; kingdom Viridiplantae; phylum Streptophyta; class Magnoliopsida; order Fabales; family Fabaceae; genus Stylosanthes; species Stylosanthes scabra. Next base: position 29,125 of record JASCZI010151175.1, on the reverse strand, counting down.
ATCTAAAATATTCAACAATAACATTCAAAATTTATTTATTTATCATATATTTATTTTTACATATTACTAACCAATCTTTATATGCTACTTATTTATAGACACAAAAAAAAATATGCTACTTATTTATTTTCTTTTATTCGTTTATTATTTTATTACATATAGTAAAGTAACATACATAGTTTTTTTAAAATAATTAGAATGTACATATAATATCTTTAATTTCGTATATAGAACATTCATAATTAAATAAAAATAACATCCAAAATTACAACAAATTTACTAATTAAAATATTCAATTCCAAACTATTATTTACATATAATATCTAATATCTATATATAATTTCATATTTTTAACATAAAATATTAATTATTAGTATCATCTTAAAAAATAATATTTCAAATCTTTTAAAATAACTAAACATAACTTTTTTTTTGTTTTAAACCCCTTATAACACCATGTTTAATGTGCTAGTTCAAATTGAAGATAGATATCCAAACGTTACAAGATTAATTCTAACGTTACCAGTTGACATTGAATATTTGAATAAGGGAAATAGGCTTTTTTCTTCTTTTCTCTTTTCTCTTTTACCATCTATTATTTTTCTAATTATACTCATGGACTCCTATTAGTCCCCTAATATTAGTTCCGTAACATTACTCTTTGAATAATTATGATAAATGATAATAACTCAAGTAAAATATATAAAATAGTTAATGGTATATATATTTTGGGCTACAAGCATTACTGAAAAAAAAAATGCTAGAAGTTATTTTAATTTAGCGGTTGTAGCTTTTCTTTTATGAATTTTTTAAAAAAATATTATTTTGAACTAGATTTAATTGTAAGTATAGTGATTAATGGTTGATATAATATTAAATTATATAATTATACTATATTTGAGAACAATTATTTTTATTTATAATTGTTGTAGCAAGTTTTTTTTTTAAATAGTCTCATGGCTTAATAGGATTTTAAACCAGCCTAACTCGAGTTTGAAAGGGGCAAGAAAGAGGCAAGGTTTCTTTATTATTTAATTTTAAAAGAAAATGTTTTAATTGTTTATTTGGGTGATTGAATGAGTTTTGGATGGGTTGGTGTTATTATGTGTGTGATTTGTGTAGGTAGTACAAGAACAGCAGCAGAAAGGCGCAGTGATGAAAAATCACAGAGATCTTTAACACCACCATTCTGACCAAACACTGCCACCCCTTCCTTACCACTGCCATCATCATCATCATCATCAAAGGGGCTCCCCCTTATAGGGCCAGAATGAATTCCTCTTCCCTATAGCCTTAATTTACTCCTTTATCTCTCTTTCTTTCTGTCTGCGTGTTGAGATATGGAAACTTTGCTGGAATTTTTCCAAGAGGACACCTCTTCCACTTTGGTGCATCCCTAAAGGTTTGTTTGGCCAAGTGGGTTATTAACCAACCATCCCTCAAACCCATTTAACCAGTTGGTTAGTGTTATTTTGCTTCAAGTTCCTCTTCCTCTATTAGTAAAAAGGCCAAAAAGTGTGGTGTCCCAAGGAGAGGAAAAAAGAGAGATAGGGAGGGAAAGAGAGGGAGACAGAGAGAAGAAGAAAGAGATGGGTTAGGCTGAAGATAGAGTTGGTATAACTACAACAACATTCTTGTTCTAGTTCAGCAGGGTTTGGTTTTGTGGTAATGGAACTAGGGAAATTGGATGGCAGGGACTTTTGGAAGAAGCAGAGGGAGCAGAACCAGAAGCAGCGGTGGCAGTTGCACAAGCAACAACAACAAGAGGAAGAAGAGGGTGGGAAGAAGCAAAGCCTGGAGTGTAGAGAATCAAAAACCCACTAAGAAAAAGTGTACTGCTCCATTAAAAGCTGGAAGAGGAAAAACAAAACAACAGCAACAGCAACAGCAGAAGCCACAAGGGTCTGAGTCTGGATCCTTACAGCAACCATCGTCAGCAACAACAACAGCATCATCACCAACATCATCATCAATATCATCATCAAAACCCGGCAAGACATCCAAGTCACGTAGAAGAGGAAGAAGGAGAAGGAGAAGAAGAAGAAGAGCAAGATTCTCCTTCTCATCAGCACCAAGACCCAAATTTTCATCTCCAATTCCAATATCTCCAACAACAACAACAACAACCACCACCTTCTTACATAAGCATAGACACCGACCTTCTACAACCACCAAGAAAACGTTCTTTTCTTCTTCCATCTTCTCTTCCTACAACGTCATTATCATCATCACCGTCACCATCACCGACTCTCACTCCCACTCCCATCGAATATGCAAGAAAAATGGGAGAAACACACCCCCACCGTCCAACATCGTCAAGACTTGGGATGAGAGCCGTGGCCGGAGGAGGAGGAGGAGAAATTGTGGAGGTCCAAGGAGGCCACATTGTGCGGTCCACTGGCCGGAAGGACCGACACAGCAAGGTCTGCACAGCCAAGGGCCCGAGGGACCGCCGTGTGCGACTCTCCGCACACACCGCCATCCAGTTCTACGACGTCCAGGACCGACTCGGCTACGACCGCCCAAGCAAGGCCGTCGACTGGCTCATCAAGAAGGCAAAGGCAGCCATCGACGAGCTCGCCGAGCTCCCCGCATGGAAACCAACTGCCACTACCACCACCGTCACCACCACCGCCGCCGCCACGAACTCAAACGTTGCTGTTCAACAGCAGAAGCTCCGGGAGGAGGAGGAAAATCACCAGCTGAACCAAATCGTCCACCGCCAGCCGACCCCGGTGGACGACTCCATGGTAGCTTCTGGTAGCCGAAAGGCTACCGCACTGGTTGGTGGCAGTGGAAGAATCTCGGAATTTCAACTGCAACATTTGAACGACGATGACGGTAAATACAACAGTGGCGGTTCTGCTTTCCTTCCGCCGACTTTGGACACCGACATCGCTGATACCATTAAGTCCTTCTTTCCGATGGTTGGGACGGCAGAGGTTGCAACAACGACGTCGTCGTTGTCGTCATTTCATAACTATCCTCCTCCTCCGGATTTGCTTTCGCGTACGACTAGCGGTGCCAGCAACCACAATCACCACCACCACCACCACCACCACCATCATCATCAGCAGCAAGATCTGCGGCTCTCGCTGCAGTCTTTCCAGGACCCATCGATTCTTCTTCAGCAACACCATCAGCAGCAGCCGCCGCCACCACACCAGCAGCATGTTCACGAGCAAGTGCTCTTCGCGGGAACCACCGCGCTAGGGTTCGACGGCGGTTCTTCCGCATGGTCTGAACAACAGCACCACCAAGAGGAACAGGAGCATGGAAGGTTGCAGAGAGTGGTGGCATGGAATAATGCTGCTGCAGATGCTGGTAGCATTGGCCATGGCAGTGGATTCATCTTCAACTCGCCGGCGACGGCGGCGGTGCCGTCTCCTGTGATGTTTGGCCATGGCCAGTTTTTTTCTCAGAGGGGACCCCTTCAGTCCAGTAACACCCCTTCGTTTCGTGCTTGGATAGATCCTTCTTCGATCGCCACGGCTGCCGTGTCAGTGGATCACCACCACTACCTTTCACCGTCCGCGATCCATCAAGCTTCTATTGGGTTTGCCGGTTCTTCCTCCGGCAACTTCTCCGGCTTTCGCATACCAGCACGAATTCAGGGTGCGGAGGAGCACGACGGCGTATCTGACAAGCCGTCCTCTGCTTCCTCTGATTCTCGCCATTGATGCAAAACAAAGATATCAACAGCTCCAAACTTTTCTTGAGGTAACACCTGCACTGCAAAATTGTTGAAATCAATTGATTTTCTTCTCCTTTCTGTTATTCTTTACATTCAATTTTTATTTTTCTATGGTTTTGTTGTTTTGCTACTTAGGGTTTGACAGTGAAGTAGCAAGTGAAAGATCAGCAGATATGGATTCTCAGCGGCAGGAGAGAATTCAAGATGAGTTTGGACTTCTGATGCTTTGATTGATTTCAATGGCTTAATATGCCGTGGGAATGAAGAAAATCTGGGGTGAAAAATATTCAGGTCTTCCAATCCCCCGGTTTGTTCTGCTTTACTTTTATGTTAGTTGATGGTTTATTTTTCAACCTATGTTCTAAGCCTTTGACTAGGAGTTACTGTTTTTGGTTTGTTTTTAATTTATTTCCTTCAAACTGTGTTTGGAATTCGGATTGCTATCTTGTTTTCATTTTGTAGTAAGTGGGGTTGTGTTCTTTGTACTTCTATTTCTGGTTTCTACTGGTGTGAAGAAAAACATGCACAACAAAATAATACTATCTAGTTTGTTTTTAAGGGTATCAAATATCAAATATTTCCAACTTAGTGCAGACCCAGATGCAAAGCTAAGCATTCTCTCTATGACAAAACTGGGCAAACCCAAATAACCCAACATGGAAATTTTGCGTCTTTGGGTGAAAGCATCTATATCCTTGTTTGTGCTTTTAACCTGGGCTGCTTGTTGCTGTTTTGTTTCAAATGAGGAAATAAGCATTCATTCCTCCCAATTTGTTTTATTTTCTCGTTTCGATGAGATGAAAGAGCGTTCTCTTTTGTTCCCCCTTTTTTCTTTTCTTCTTTTTACTGTTTTATGGTGCCAACCATGATGAACCATCAACTCTTCAGACTAGTCACTTGCTTCCTCATCCTGCAAAAACAATTGAAAGATTTTAAAAAATCTAAAGTTTCCATCACACCTATCTCTTTCGTGCTTGAACTTTGGAAGCATTTGACTGAGAAGTCATTGTCCCTTCAACAGTAGAAGCTCTTGACAAAAGAGAAAAAAAAAAGCGGTTTGCGTGAGAGTTAAAAAGCCAATTTTTACTAAATTCAGTATATGGCTTGCTGCATTCACTTTTTTTTTCCATTTCCTTACCTTGTGATGTGTGCTATGATCGTGATTAGTGACTCAAATATTGATCAGTAACTAAAAAGTTAGCCTGATAAAGCAAGGAAAACAACCAAGCCCTCTTCATAAACCAATTACAACACAAATTCTCATCAAACATTATTAGTTTATTTCTAAGAATTCCATAAGTAGTGATACTAAAAGGCCAAAACCGGGCACAAGGTCTTGTAGCAAAAACTGTAAACTTTTCATTCTTAATAATGTAAAGATTTTATTTTAGTTAAAAGCAAATGTCAACTTCTAGTGTATTGGTTTCTAGTATCATCTCTGAACTGTATTTTTACATTTTTAAACCAATAAAATAAAATAAATATCAGGTGCTTCTTTTTGTTTGTTTTCAACCTTACATGGGTGACATGAGAAACTGTTTATTGGTGGGGATGACTTAAGGTAGAAAAACAAAAAAAAATCATTACAGTTGGTGAAAGTGGAATTCACCTTCAGGGGGCAGAGCCATGAAAGTGAAGGGTATGAAGAAATTAGCACGATGAAACTCAATCATGGAAAGAGTTCACACTCCTCGTAGATGCCACCAAAATTTTGGTACTTTCACACCTGTCTGTGGTCCCCCTAACCCCTACCTGTAATCTCAGAACCAGTAATCTCAGAACCACAAAAAATCTCTTCCTCTTCTCTAAGGGGATAATGAAAATAAGATTTTCTTTAAAAAAATCGAATAACCTTTTTTTTTCGATTTTGCTAAAGAATTGATTTTTATTTAACCAACGATCGGGTTAATGTTAAGGTGGTCAAAGATGTTTTGGAATTTCAGTGGTTTATAAAAGTTCTTAATTGAAAAAAATGGTTAAAATAGCTATTATATTCTTAAGAATTTAATTAATAATTTAGTTTTGATGCGCAATAAATATAAAGATATTTTCATTATGTACTCAATTATGTAACTGTCGCCTCATAAAAAAAAAACTTCATTTCTCATATCCATGATACTCACCTTAATTATCTCCACTGGGAGGCTAATGGAGATCTGTAAAATGGCTATGTTGACCCGCCCTGGGAATAAATGGAGACAGAAAAGGGGATAGAGGTATCCGCCCCATGAATACCCGTGAAATCTTCATGAATAGTTTTAATACATATTTATTTCTACACATATCTATAAAAGTTAGATTTTGTTTATATTAAAAGGGAATGTCTACTATGAGCACATTATAGGTACTTTTAATAAGAACATTTGTATGATCCAATGAGCTGTTGACACATGGCATTATTGAGCATGGGAACATGTGTCTGTCATAAATTTAGAATGACCCACTTTCTACTTGTCACATAATGATAAGCCATCATCACTAGAAGACCAAAATGATGTCATCATGCTAGAATTTTTCATATTGAAAATATGTTTTTATTTTATTTTCTTTTAACGTGTATGTTTAAGATCTTATGTATATGTGGGTGATTAAATTTGTGTTTGAATTGTATTTTAATATGTTATTTATTTTATTGTACTAAATTTTATTATGTTTGTGTTACTTTTTTTAAAAAATTTCTTTAGAAGTTAATATCCATGAATACCCATGAATATCCGATATCTTCGCGGAAATTTATAAATGAGGATGGGGTGGGAGTCAATTTTGTAAATTGGGACGGGATGGAGGAGGGGGTATCCGCCCACGGATATCCATTGTCATCCCTACTTAATGTCTCCTTTTGTAGTAGTGTAAAAGAATGAGGTACTAAGGAACCATTTATCTCTTTTCTTTATGAAACAAATCCTACACCTCACGAATGATGAAATGGTAAGGGTTTTTTTTTTAGAAAAATATTAAAATTATTTACGAAAAATTCGGACACTAACAAAATTATCAATGAATAAAAAAATATTTTTTAAACTATGAAAGATGTGCTCTGTTTGTCAAAAATATTCAAACGACATTAACTGAAAGTGTCAAATGTCGAATTAAATGTTGATTTTTGGATAGTTTTAGCAAACAGAGTACATCTTTAATGAATGAAGAATTTTTTTTATTTATAGACAGTTTTATCAGCGTTGAATCTCTCGTGATAGTTTGAGTACTTTTTTTATTAATTACATCATAAGACTTTTTGTTTTTTCTAAAATAAGCCCATAAAAATGAGATCTATTTTTAAAGAATTCAACTCGATTCAATATAAAAAAAATTCAACTCTATTAATATGTGAAATTAATGAGAATGCTAGTTTAGCCCATTTACATATTTTTAAATTTATTTTCCCCTTTTTCTTTGTTTTAGACAATTTTTTCAACAATCTAATCTAAATATCTCAAATTTTAACTAAAATATCTTAAATTCGATTTTAATAATATATTAAAGAAGCAAAATATTTGGTTCAAAGTCCATATTCTATTCCTAAATTGATTTTCTTTAGTTTTTAATTAAAAATTGTTCATTTATACAAAAATAAAAAATAATAGAATAAATGAGGTGATCCATTTAATATGGAAAAAAAATTTTAAATAAATAAAAAATATCATATTTACCAAAATCCATCGTTTTCAAAATATTTACTAAAATTTATTAAGTTATTAGTATCGCCGGTCCAAGCTAGTAATGGACACAAACAATAACGTTCTGAGTTGGTACTGGGTTACTAAATGTTGCAAAATGTTTCAACTAATACCGATCCAAGCCGGTATTAAAATAGTCTCATATAGATCCAAGCCAGTACTGTTAGGATACCAATACCGCCCTAACGTATGCCGATACTAGCAGAGAAAATGAAAAAGGAAGAAGATGACGATGATGATGGCGGCGACAGCGAGGACAACGACGGCGGCAGCAACAACGATGGCAATGCAGTTGTAGAAATAAGAAAGAGGAAGAAGAAGATGAGGAGGAGTTATAGAGAAACTGAAAAGGAGAAACATGTTATTTCAAATTTTGGGAGTTGAGATGTTCCACGCACGCGTCAGATAAGAGTGGATAAAAAAGACTTGATTGAGACTTGATTGATGAATCAGGTGTATGTGTAGTATTATTGATTAAAATAAATCGTAAAAAAGTCATTATTTAACTTTCAAAAACTTGGGATATTATAGAGATTTCTTATCAAAGCAACGTATTTCCCAAACGAGGAACAATATTTGATGTACATGATGACCCGTATGATCTTAGACCAGAGTAAGTGACGTGCAACGCCAGGAGTGCATCGGGAGGACCCTCAAAACTTGAGTCTAAGAAATAGGACCTATCAACTCTATTCAAATGAATAAATAAATCAAATAAATTCCATATTCATAATTTAATGCTAACAAATTCTTACTAATCCGGCCAATATAATCTACAAATATAATTACAAGGAAAGTATGAACTTAGAAAAGCAAAAGATATTAAAATATAGAGTGAAAGGTTAAGTGCCTTCGGGTTTTCTTTCCTCTTCGGGTTTCCTTTTCTTTGCTAGGGTTTTAGTAGAGTAACCCTTGTTTTCAAAAGTTGAGTGAAGTCTTTGACTTTGGGAGTGTTTTGTGTGAAGGAGTGATTATGGGCAGCCAAGACAATGCTGCAGATTCACAGCAGCGTCGACGTCTGGCTAAGGAGGATGAAGTGGTTACCTTTGAGGTAGAGGATATCCGTTCAGGGCTGGATAAATGTGGAAGAAGTCTACTGGGAAGGATACTAGCAGATTGATTATTTAGTTCTGGAACAATGGAATCTGTCCTCTTTACAATCTGGGGCCAACCTTCAGGTTTCAAAGTTCAAAATCATGGAGGTAATATGTTTCAATTCTATTTTGATGATGTACTAGATATAATAAGGATTGAGAAGGGTGCTCCATGGTTATTCAAAAACTATATCATCAATCTTAAGAGGTGGCAGGAGGGTGTGACTATTGATGAGAAAGATTTTGCAATTGTTCCTTTATGGATTCAGTTTTGGGGACTACTCGAACACTGTAAAACCAAAGAGCTAGGACAGAAAATTGGTAGCTCAATGGGAGAGGTGCTGGAGGTGGAATCCTTTCATATGAGAGGGAATGATGAGAAGATTATGAAGGCTCATATTGGTCTTGATGTCACAAAACCGCTGAGAAGAATAGTTAAAATAGCAGGACCAGACCAAAAGGTGATAGAAGTGAAGCTCAAGTATGAGAGAATATGAAATTTTTGTAATTACTGCAGTTTTATTGGCCATGAGGCCAGAGCATGTAAAGACCAGATAGAGGATGCAATGAAAGGTGAGGTGGAAGAGGAGAAATGGGGTAGCTAGCATAGGGCAGACCAGGTGGGGCGCAAAGAAGTCTCTCAACAACAAAATACCAATCCTAACAATACTAGTAATGAAACTGGTGGAGGCCTTAGACCCAAAAACCCAACACCAGTCAATTTACTTAAAGGATTGGCTAGTCTCTCAGTCAATAATACTCAGGAGTATGGAGGTAAAGGGGAAGAAGAGGTGCAAAGTAGAATGGTCACAACTCTAGTGCTGGACAAATCCCCCATTGATAAATCTGATTACAATTTTCATAAAGAAGTTGAAAAATCAGATTTGGGAGGTGGTGATAGTGCTAATAAAGTATTATCCCATTTTTCTAATGTAGAAATTGCTACTTCTCAGGGTGTTGTCAAGAGACAATCATTGAGAAAACTTGCAAGGTGGTAGGAGAGTGTTGGGAGTTAAAAGGCCGACAGACGATGTGCTAAAGGAGTCAGGAGTAAAGAAGATTTGCAATCCGGAATTGCTGTTAGCTGATATTGGGAGGGTGCCACCCAACAAAGGGCACCCGGTGATCCATGAAGATGATGATGTGGAATTGTCGGGGTTTGGGGAAATCCCTGACAATTCATAGCATGCAAGAGCTTTGTAAAGCTCATTCCCCCGAGGTGGTGTTTCTATGTGAAACCAAAAACACTACCTTGACTGTGGAAAGAACTCTTTCTAATGGTGGTTTTAAAAAATTCTTTTTTGTTGACCCAAGAGGACTTGCAGGAGGTTTAGTAATTGGTTGGAAAGAGGAAGCCCAAATTCAAATTGTGCAGCATGAAACTTACTTTATTCACTTTAAATGGGAAGATTCTAAACTTCAGAAAGTGTGGGATGTCTTTGGAGTTCATTTGCACACAGATGAAGAACAGAGATCGCAGTAATTCTATCATATTTTAAGCCTTATTGAAACAAGTGGTAATCACAAGCTTGTTATTGGAGATTTTAATGCTATCCAAGCTCATCATGAAAAAGAGGGAGGTCGGGTTAAATCTGCCTTATCTATTCAGAACTTTATCAACTTCATCAATGGAGGTGGTTTGATTGATGTGGGGTATGAAGGCCCGAAATTAACATGGTCAAATAGACAATTTGGCGCAAATATGATTAGAGAAATGTTAGATAGAGCTCTATGTTCTAGCTGCTGGAGGAGTGATTATCTGAGATCCTCATTAGCTCACTTGAGTGACCAAGGATCTGATCACAGAGCCATCTTGTTGAATTCGGATGTTGCTGTATCTAAGCCAAAAAGATGATTCTGATTCCAAGAGCGGTGGTGCGAAAGAAAGGAAGTTGTGAATATTGTGAAAGAGGCTTGGAGGATTGAAATTGTGGATTCCCCAATGTTTATGCTTTATCAAAAGCTTAAACGGTGTAGGCATGCCATTGTTGAGTGGCAGAAATCTAGCTACTCTAATTCACATATTCAGATTCTACAGCTCAAGGATAAACTATCTGAAGAAAAGAATAAAGGAGTAGAAGCAAATGGGACTCAGATTCGTATTTTAGAAGAAGAATTGGAGGAAGCTTACCTCTCGGAAGAGCGATACTGGAAGGAGAAGTCTCGAGTTTCTTGGCTCAAATGGGGTGATCACAATACAGAGTTTTTTCATTCCAAGACTCAAAATCGAAATCGAAAGAACATAATTTTGCATTTGGAGTTAGAAAATGGTGTTAGTAGATCTGATCCTGCAGGTATTGCTGAAATAGCTCAATCCTATTTTGAGAAATTATTTTCCTGTTCAGATCCTTCTAATCCCAGTGAGGTTTTGGCTGATGTTCCAGTTAAAATTTCTGATGAACTTAATCGAAAAATCACTAGACTTGTGACTGATAAGGAGATTAAAGAGGCTGTCTTTTCTATTAATCCTTTTTCAGCACCGGGTGATGATGGCTTTACTGCGAAGTTCTATCAATTTTTCTGGAAAGTCATCAAAAGTGATGTTATAAGAGCTGTCATAAGTTTATTCTCGGGAGGTCATATGCTGCGGTTTTTCAATCATACCCATATCTGCTTAATACCGAAGGTACCTAATGATACGCTCCGATCTCGGCAAGTGCACCGAATCGTACAAGTAATACCACGGTGAAGTGGGTATCGTTCCCATGAGGAATAAAGGACTAAACAATACTATCTATCAATTATTCTAATCAGATTAAAATAAAACTTTGAAGGAATGATGGTGAAGAATTCGAAATTAGTAAGTAAAAGTGAGCAGAAATTTACTTGAGATTAATGTGATGGAATGAGATGTTAAGAGCTTCGGAGATGTTTTTCCCTTGAGGGCCAATGTATACACTCGATTATAATTCTAGGTTCTCAGTTATCAAGCACAACGAATCTAGTATAACTAAGCCCTAATCTCTTAGTAACTTAGTTTTTATCTACCTAATCAAAAGCTAATCTCTTAGTCAATCAATCAAATAAATAGGTGAAGATCTAAATCCGATTCTAATCCTTATGAGTCTCAAAAGTGATCCTAGATTAGATTGAATGTCACTCTATCCAAACTAGTTCTAATCCAATTTTAACCTAAAGAATTATTAGTTGTATAACAATTATCTTTATTATCTCTAGTTAGACTTAATTGATATGTGAATTAATTTCCAGCTAGCATAAATCAATAGACCTCTCAATCTAATTAACTTAGCCCTAGACAAGTTAAGAACACCTCTCAGTTATTCTAAACTATTGAGATGAAAAGCAGAAAATTAAATCATGCATAGAAGATAACTGAAAAATACCTCATTGAATTACTAATCGAATGTACAAAAAGACTACCTCATAATGGGTGAACAGAGCTCCTCACCCTTAACAATGGAGTAGTTTAGCAACTCATAATGAAAACTAAACCTAAGAAAAATATGAAAGTGGATCTGTGCTGAGTGAGTTTTGTAGCCCTAATGGTTAAATCACTCTTTTTATAATCTACTGATCTAAACCTAGATCTACTTTAAATTTAAGTTAAATCATATCCTAATTTTTATCCTAATCTTATTTTCTATGATTACAATTTTTATCTCTTCACTTAATCTTCAATCAATCTTTCTTTGAATCTTTCAAATTTGTCCTTGATTAATGAATTGATTTGAGGCTTCAAACATCTTGGTTGAAGTGGTCAAGATGGGCTTCCTAGATGTTGGAATTCATCTCCCACGTATAACGTGGGTTTCTCCACGTATAACGTGGAGTTACTGCCTAAATCTGGACTTGCTGTCTTAATTCCCACGTATAACGTGGGATCTTCACGTATAACGTGGATAGCGCGCGTATAACGTGAGAATCTCACGTATAACGTGGAGCTGCTGGATGAGAGAGAAATAATTCCCACGTATAACGTGGGTGGCTCACGTATAACGTGTAGTCTCTATCCAATTTTATGCTTTCAGAGTTAATTCCCACGTATAAAGTGGGATCTCCACGTATAACGTGGGAGCTGGGACTTAGAATTTTTCTCCTTTTCTTCTCTTCTTTGTTCAACCATCCTCAATCTTCTCTCAAGTGGTCTTCAATCACCTAAAATCTTTGTGAAATACTCTATAAACATAAACAAAACTCAAAAGAACATCAAGTTTGTTTGATTGACTATTTAAGAGTGATAATCACAAGAAAATCCATATAATTTCAAGAGAAATTGAAGTTAAAAACTACCAAAGATGCATACGCATCACCTAATACTACCTCTATGAAACAAGTAAGACCTATTAGCCTTAGTAGTGTTTTTTATAAAATTGTTTCTAAAGTATTAGTACATCAGTTACAATCTCTTATGGATAAAATCATCAGTGCTAATCAAAGTGCCTTTATAAAAGGAAGACTTATTAGTGATAATGTGTTGATTGCGCATGAGTTCATGCATTTTTTAAAAAACAAGAGATTTGAGGAGCAGGAATTAGCTCTCAAGTTAGATATGAGCAAGGCTTATGATAGGCTAGAATGGAGTTTTGTGTGGGCTATTATGGAGAAAATGGGCTTTTGCAAGAAGTGGATGGATTGGATTAAAGAGTGTGTGATGACGGTCTCGTACTCTGTTACTGTGGAAGGTCAACCTCATGGTTACTTTAAGCCATGTAGAGGATTGCGTCAAGGCGACCTTCTATCACCCTATCTTTTTCTTTTTTGCGCAGTGGGACTCTCCCATCTGCTCCACAGAGGAGAACAGAGCCACGATCTTGTGGGCGTGAGACTTAATCGCAGATGTCCTACTCTTACTCATCTATTTTTTGCTGATAACTCCATACTTTTCAGCAGGGCTACTGAGAGAGATTGTCAGAATCTGATGGCCATTCTTAATGTTTACTCACTTATTAGTGGTCAAGCTATCAATCTTGATAAATCTTCTGTTTTCTTTAGTCGTAATACTCCTAATGAGACTAGAGAAATTTTGGCTGCAATTTTACAAGTGCCAAATGTTAGGAGCCAAGATAGATACCTTGGTCTACCTTCGGCTGGGCAAAGGTCCAAAACAACAACATTCAACTATGTTAAAGATAAGGTGACCAGCAAGCTCCAACATTGGAAAAGATTAATTTTATCAGCTAGTGGTCGGGAAGTCCTAATTAAAGTAGTGGCAACAGCTATACCTATATATACCTTGAGCTGCTTTAAGTTACCGAAGTCTCTATTGGAAGATTTGCACAAGATTATTATGAACTTTTGGTGGGTTCAACGGGGTTCAGAAAGGCGTATGCACTAGATTAAGTGGAGCACTATTTGTCGACTAAAGAATCAAGGAGGACTGAATTTCAAGGATCTCCGAGCTTTCAACCTCGCTATGCTTGGGAAACAGGGTTGTAGATTGATCACTAGAACTAATTCTCTAATCTTTCAGATCTACAAAAGCAAATACTTGAAGTTTTCTTCCTTTCTCAGAGCTGATGTTGGTTCTAACCCATCTTGGGGTTGGAGGAGTTTATTAGAACGGAGAAAAGTATTAGAGAAAGGAATACAATGGAGAATAGGGATGGGCAACTCAGTAAATATAATGAATGATCCCTGGATTCATAATCATCCGCCGCTAGCATCTATAATTCAGCGAAATCCAAACTTTAAATTAAATTGGGTTAAGCAACTAATGACAAGTAATCGGCAGTGGGATCAGACAGTAATCCAAGAGAACTTCAATTCAGATATTGCAGCAGCAATTTTACAAACTAAAATTGAAGATGGAGAAGACTTCATTACCTGGTCAAGAGACAAAAAGAGAGGATATACAGTGTCTTCAGGCTACTTGTTAGCTCACCAATTCTTTCACCCACCATTGGAGATGTTGCCCCAACAATGTGCCCAAAAGCAACTATGGAACTCAATTTGGAACCTGAAATGCCAGCCAAAAATTAAATCATTTTTGTGGAGAATTATGCATAATGGTATCCCTGTTAGTGCGAAGTTACATGAATGGATTCACAGTGTTAATCCAATTTGTCAGAGATGTAGTGTTGCCTCTGAAACAGTTGGTCATTATTTAGTGACATGTGAAAAATCTATGGAAGTGTGGCTCAACTCAAATATTGTGATTCCTAATCTATTACACAATTCAGAAATTTGGCAATGGTGGTTGGAATTTTGGGAAAAGATGAAACTAAGTAGAAATGGAAGGGAGAACACTGTGAAAGTGGCATACCTGCTATGGGAGCTTTGGAAATCAAGGAATCACTTTATCTTTCAAGGAGAACAACCATTGCCACAAAGGATTTTTGAAACTGTCGTGTCTGATGCATTGAGATTCCAAGCTACTATTGGGGGATGAAGACTGGCGTTGCAACAACCAATACTTTTCCTTTGATTTCATTTCTTTCTTTAAGTTGTTTTGGTATTACAATTCTTAACTGTTATTGTATTGGGAAATCCCAACTTTACCCTTTGTGTGGTTCATAGTGGACCCAAATCCTTTCTTTCTGGCAGCTTTCTTCTATTGACATGTGTCCATCGCTGCGTGATCGCTGTCAGGTTCAACAAATTTGTTAACCCTATATAATTATTAAAATTATAATTAAATTAAAATTAAAACATCAACTAATAAAAGAGTAACTAATCAGGAAATTGGCGAATGTAGAGTCTGTGAACATAAGTGGGAGGCAACAAAATGAAAAACTTTTCTTATAAGACAACGACTTACATATTCTTGTAATGATCCTTGTGGAACGAAATATAAAAAGAATATGGCTCATAATATGTGCTCGTCATTTGGCAACCCTCTCCTGTTAACATGTGTCCATCGCTGAGTGATTATTGCGGGCAATTGGTTCATCAGTGTCACAGGTCCAACAAATTTGTTAACCCTATATAGTTATTAAAATTATAATTAAATTAAAATTAAAACAACAACTAATAAAAAAGTAACTAATCAAAATATTGACGAATGTAGAGTCTGTGAACATAAGTGGGAGGCAACAAAACCAAAAACTTTTCTTCTAAAACAACGACTTACAGATTCTCATAATGAACCTTGTGGAACGAAGTTTGAGAGCACTAATTACCAATCCAGAGATTCACAGCTTCATGCAAATCTATTACCGTTGAAAGCCCCAGTAGCCCAATCGATGTGAGGGTCGCAATTAACGGCAAGGGCGGAGTACTCGGATAGAAATGAGTCATTCTATCATGGTGGATGTTACAATACTTCCTTTATGTTTGGAGTTTCAAAACTCCATAAGTTTTATAATAATACATCAATACAAACTATCTCTACTAGTTTAATTTGATTGATGAGTTATATATATCAAAATATATGCCATTTTTATTTTTAATACATAACTTAATTCTATAAAATAATTAATGTATTTATTATAGTGTTGAGATATATAGTCAATAATAATAATAGAAAACAAATTAAATATTTATTGTTAGAAATTAATTGAGCGCTAACTACTCTAATGAATGTTATATAAAACAACGTAAATGATGTTTTCTAAGATAACAAATTAAATATTTCTTCTTCTTGTTTTGTTTTCTTTTACATTACCAAAATAAAAACGATTTTTTGTTATACAAAACTTGCAATTTTATGTAAACATATATTTTATTTTTTATTTTGAAATATAATTTGTTACTTGAATAATTTATGATAAATATTTGTTAATTCAATTATTAGTAACTTATTAACCCAAACCAAATTTTATGTTCCGAGCCAAATTGATCCGCTTGATCCGAACCCGTCTAACTAATGAGTTATATGATCTGAATCAAATTGATCCGCTTTTAAATGAGTTGTAATTTTAATAGCTCGACTCGCCCATATTTACGAGCGATCCAAGTCGACTCGTGAATTGCGACTCGTTTTGATAACTCTAGCCATTGTGTCCATCTTTAATGTTTAATTTCTTTTAATTTAGTTTATAACATTTCAAATAAGTTTCGATTGGGTTAATACTATTAATATAAATGTTAACGTGGCAATTTTATGCTAAGGTGTTAAGGCCACATCGTTGTATAATTGTCATATCGTATCGGGGGGTATAATTGAAATGTGGCAATTTTATGCTAACGTGATAATTTTATACTCCTAGGTATGATGTGACAGCATAAAATTCTCATGTCATCATCTCTATTAACAATGTTAATTGTTAAGGGTATAATTGAAATTTATTTGAAACGTAAATAAATTAAATGTTAAGAATACTTTTTAATTTAAAATGTTTGGAACAAAATATATACTTATTATAATGAAATCAAATTAAATTTTTTAACTAAATTGAAATATCAATAAAAAAAACTTGTGTACAAATGATTTATAAAATTAACTACGAAAGTATTTAAATATTTTAAATTGAAATTCATAATCATGCTTTCTAATTCATTTAAACTACACTAATCCAAAAAGTATTGTTGCTATTTAAATTTAGTACTTAATATCATATTTATATCTATTAAAATTAAATTTAAATTTCTTCTTTCTAATTCAATAAAATAAATTTAATTGTATAATAAATATTTTTGTTATTCAAACAACACTGATACAAATAGAGTTAAACTAGATATACACCAAAATCAGATACTAGTGTAAAATGCACATTAAAATACATAATAAAAATGAATTAAAACTACAAATATATTTATACATAAATATAGTATAGTTGATTTTTGTGGTATTTTGATGTGTAAATAAAATTTTTTATAAAAAAATATTTTATTTTATTAATATTTAAATAAATATTTTAGAATGTTAAAAGAGATAGTTTTATCTTTTTAAATTTAAATTTTTAATATTTAAAATAATTAAATAATTCTAATTCTAAAAAATTATTCGTGTTATAATTAAATCGAAAGAGTATATTAGATATATTGATGTGGAAGAATATATATATTGTTATTTTTTTAGTTAAAAAAATAAACAAAACTTAAAAAGTTTTTTCTCTTTCTTATTAATTAAATTGCACTCATTCTCTTTCTTATTAATGGCATCTCACTCCTTTTCTTTTCATGAACTGCATGTTACTTCTTCTAAAACTCTACTTTTTGTTAAGGAGTTTCAAAACTCTAAATCGGGCACCTTCTAACATGTTAAGGTAGATAATACAGTCCACATGACAAATTTTTATTAGACTATTAGTCCACATTTTTAACATAATCATATGTATAAATTTAAGAAAATGATCATCTAAAGTTGTGAAATTTGTAATGTTATAAATTAATGCTTTAATTAATTTAAATTTATAATTTTTATTACTTGCGTGTTTTATCATATTAATTTAAGTGTAATTAGAACATTATTTTTTTTTCTAGAGTATTAACAATTTTGAAAGAATTTAATCTACAAATTTATATAAATTTATGATAGTAACAAAGCAAGCAACATAAATAAATAAGATTATGCACAAAAACAGGCCTAATGGGGACCTTAAAGAACTTACACATTTCAAGGTCATTTATTTATGTCAAGAGTCACAAATATTAACTGCTTTATATGATACCCTTGTAAGTACAACGGTCATGCATCTTAATTTATCCACCTGAAATCATCTCAGAGAAAATTTAATGCTAAAGAAGCTTAATAAATTGTTCTTTAGTCCGTCACGGCAAAATTATTAATGTTGCTTCTTAATTTGTACCTAGATTTCAAATGACAAATTTGAAATGCTAAGCTGAAATACGGAGGATAGACTATGCTCAATGTTAGTTTGAAATTTCAACAGTAAAATATTGATACCATTAATCATATATTCATATGTCTAATAATGGACCATACGTCCATACAAATTCAGATTACAAGTGTTGGAATCAGAATAGAATCTAATTAATACATCTAATGACAGGACAAAGTTCTCCCCTTACCAAACAAGCAAATTGCAAACTGTTAAAAACATAAAGTAAAGAAGACCCTTACGATTACGAGTTACGACAAACACTTGAGGCCATTTAATTTGTGATTTATCAATCAAAGGCATCATCATAAGACATTAAACTGGGTGCACGCGAGCTGGTTCAAGCGACAGTGTGGTGTTGTTCTCATCCATTGACAGGTTTTGTGTTACGATGCAGCTAATAGTTGGGCATAAGGGGATATGAATAACACAATAAAAAAGACTACTATTGCATAGAATTGAGATTAATCAAGCCGGATTACTTTAGTAGTTAACTCGTTAGTTTGCTTAAGTTAATGTGGGAAATTCGAATAACGCCTTGCGTATGTAGTAATCGATTGGCAAGCGCTAAACTCTTAAACAAATCTTAGATTCACGATGAATTAATCTTTAATCTGTTGGGTTCGGAAATACTATGAAAAACCAAAAAACGGTGACTGGAAAAAATGATTATTTACAAATTTCGCTAACTGAAGGTCTATGACGATTCCAAATGTTCAGCAGTAACTAACCGGGATTAAGTGGGGCTATATTTTCAAGGTTGATGAAGATTTCCAATACAATCCAATCCAATAAATAATAATAATCCACAAGCCCAGATGAGGAGTGGTACTTACAAGAGAATCCGACAATCAATTAAGTCAGTGGTCATCCCAAGGATATCACGATTAGGAAAAGTTGTTGGAAATTTTGTATATAGAAGATCACCAAAATTTAATTTATGAATGTTTTAAAACATGATTAGATTTATTTTTAGAGAGATATTTGACGTACATTTAATTGCTATAGGGGTAGATGACAAAATTATTTTAAGACACAATAAAATCTATAAATTTTTTACCTAACAATTAAAAAAAAAAACTCTATTCTTTTAAAAAAGTAAAATTAGAAGCATAGTAATTCGTATACAAGGAATATATATGTGTTGAAGCAAATGAATTTGATCAGTCGCATGATCAACACACTCAACCATTGTGACTCGGGAAGGACTACTGTAAAGGCGTCATATTATGCAGGCGTACAAGCTTTGGACATGATACATGAACGTTTGACACGTGTAGGAGCCAAACAGTGACCTTGTGTAGCCGATTACGGATAAAAGCAGCCGAGCTTGGCAAGGGACATGTCCCTTGGTATTTGGGCTTAGGATGGGCCTAGTAAAAGGGTGTGTTTCAGAAATAGGCATCTGATGAAATTCGTTTCGACGGTTCATTTTACTGTTTTAATTGATTAATTATAACTTCTTCATCGCTTAAACACTAGCAAAATAGGTTAAATTGCACTTAGTAATTCCTTAAGGCTGTAATTGTAATATCTGTTATTTCGGCCAATATTTACTATGTTTTGGATTGTTTCCCGTTCTGCAGATGCCTTGATGTGTGTGCTTAAATGTTTTAGGATATAACAGGCGGAGTTCGGAGTGGAAGTGGCCGGAGAGAGTGAAAGGAACGAAAGGATCGCAACAAAACCTAGAAGGCCATTGCTGGACCAGATGCGTACGCATCAGTGAAGCCATGCGTACGCATCCTATATGTGGGAGGCACGCCCAAAAGGCTGTTTCGGCATAGATGCGCACGCATTCAGAGCTTCTATGCGTATGCATCAGTGGTTCT
>JASCZI010151174.1:81767-93945 GCA_036250425.1 Stylosanthes scabra | reverse complement strand
TAAATAATCACAGAGCAAATCAACCAAGTTGGCGATGATCAGATGCACATTACAACCTACGTTAAGTACATTTCACTAGCATGCAACCAAGTATATCAAAGGAAAAACAGAACCCCCAAAACAGAACCCCATTGATCGAAAAGAACTTACCTTCGATGATGGACGTTGCTACCACTCCACGACGTCTCCTTCCCTTCGTAGCAGTGGCAATGCCCACGACCTCAATGTTTCTTCTCTTCAACTTCGTGAGAGCAAGAACGAAGAGTGCCTTGCCTTCGACAATACGCTTAGGGCAACAATTGTAATATCCAAGCCTTCAACAGGGGTTTTATGGGAACCCCAATTTCCATCACAAGCAAAACGGCTACGTTTTGGGCCAAAGGTCCACTAACGGGCTTGCTTTGTCCACATCAGCACCGTTACGGCCACATCAGCCCTGTTAACAGCCAACTAATCACTTCGCAAAACGGGCATGTGGGGCACACTTACGGAAGGGCAGGGAGGTCTTGATTTCTTGAGGGTCAGGGGCATTGAGGTATTTCCATAACATCGGGGTTACGTTTGTCGAGGTATAAAAACGTCAGGGGTAAATTTGTCTTTTTCCCTTGTTTTTTTTAATCACAGAAACCATGGTTCTGAAAACCGGTTCGGACCGGACGGTCGAACCGGTTCAACCGTCAATCGGTCATGAAGACGGTTCGGATTATATTCAACCGGTTCAACCATGGTTTGTTATTTGAATTTATAAGTTGTATTTTAGAACCACTGTTGTAACTTATGAGGAAATTTTATTTTTTATCATTATTTTTATTTTATATTTTATTTTATTATAAAACGGTTATTTAAAACGGTCGAACCTCCGGTTGAACCGATCGGACCTCAAAAACCTTTAACCTCTTGCTCGAACGGTTCGATGACCGGTCCGGTTTTCAGAACCTTGACAGAAACTCTCTAAGGTTGTAACAAATTTATCTATCCACCTTAGATAGGGGCTTCGTTGGACTTTGCTGTTTTTTAGTGTTGTTCATTTCTTTATTAAAAAATAAAAATTAAATAGAAAGCCTCATATCTATACCAATCATAAACCCAATACGACTTTTGACCATGGTTCTGAAAACCGGTTCGGACCGGACGGTCGAACCGGTTCAACCGTCAACCGGTCATGAAGACGGTTCGGATTATATTCAACCGGTTCAACCATGGTTTGTTATTTGAATTTATAAGTTGTATTTTAGAACCACTGTTGTAACTTATGAGGAAATTTTATTTTTTATCATTATTTTTATTTTATATTTTATTTTATTATAAAACGGTTATTTAAAACGGTCGAACCTCCGGTTGAACCGATCGGACCTCAAAAACCTTTAACCTCTTGCTCGAACGGTTCGATGACCGGTCCGGTTTTCAGAACCTTGCTTTTGACCCAACAACTTTGGTTCCCTTTCACCATTACTTCAGCTCAAGCCAACTATAAGAAAGCCAAGCTTTCTCCCCTAGCTGGTGCGCTATAACTGCATCATGTGCTCGTCACATGATACACCATACTTTATGTCATATTTTTATCATAGTATGATTTTTCTCTCTCTGTAAGCAGATTGCTCTGTACCTAATAACTCACCTGTTCCTAATTAGAGTGCAAGACCGAAAATTACACAATACTGAATTAATTTTTATATCACCCATTTTTTTCTCTGCTTGATCCATCATTCACCATGTATCAAACTCAAATAAATCACAGTTATCAAACAAGTATAAGGGGTTGCATGGAATTTAATGTATATTTTAAAAAAAAATATTTTTAAGGCCTATATTAATAAAATAAATTTGTTAATATTTTTTAATATATATATAATTCAGAGGGCCATGGCCACCCTTCTAACTTCCGTTAAAAAAATCATAAGAATTTGCTCATATAAAGGACAATTCTAAGGTGAAGAGGTTTTATCATGCATAGGATGAAGAGTTATACTACTTTTGTTTTAAAAATTAATAAAAAATAAAATAAAATACTTTACATGATTAAAATTCAACCATTCATCAAAGAAAATCTTCATCTCTTCATCATTCTCCTCTTCACCATAACATGCACCTAAAATAGAATATCTATTGTACTTTATGGACTTATTTTATCTTTCCTAGCGGTCTTGTTTAGCCGCTTTTTTTATTAATTTTAAAGTACTAATTTTGATAACTTTTAAATTTAATTTATTTTTTCAAAAATATTCATTACTTTAATATTGTCATTACATTATGTATAAAAAAAAATAGAAAAATAGAGAATTCTTATAACATTACAATCACAAAAAACCATCAATTCTCAAGTTAAAAACGTGAATCACATTTAAATAGAAAATTGGAGCCGGCATTTCGATTTACTTACCAAACTAATATGATAGAACTGAAGAGGAGGAGATGGGTTTTGCGTGGCCGCAAATGATACAGCGATCGAAACTCCGGATCAAAAGTTACAGTAGATTGAATGTTGATGTGAATAATGAAATCAGGGTTCTCTTTTCTCTCTTCTCCTTCTTTTCGAGCTCTCTCTCTCAAATTTGAGGGATTAGATGAGGGATTAGATGCAAAATAAAGAGTAGATCAGGTGTGTGGTGTTTTTAGTGAGGGACATTTTTGTCCTTTCGCCAACTAATCTAACTCTGGACCGAAATTCTAAAGATAGGTTTTTCGATTTTTATTTTAAATATTTTTTTAGTTAATTCTATATTTTTATTTTTCTCATACGTTGTACTGAATAGACTTAAATAGACATTGCCAGTTAAAATATCAGTACGCGTTTTTACCTGGTTTTCCACGACTAATTATGTTTTCCCACTTAGAAAAATCCTTCGAATCCAAATTTTATTGTTAAATTTCCAACTTTTGAAGTTTTAATTTTTAACCTATTCGAGCGCTCTTTTAACCATTCTAATTAAAATTTTAATTATATACTTAGTTTTTTTATATTTTTCTAAATCTTACGGACCCAACCCAACTCATATGTATTCATTTTTCTATTCAGTGAAATAAATCTTTAATAAAAAATTTAATATTTTTTATAATTTATATCTAAATTTTAACTTAACACACATAAAATTAGTAAAGTGTCTTAAAAAAGTTCTCTATTTTTCATTTTTTTATAAGTAACATCTTATTTTTTTGTATGTTTTTTTTTGTCAATCTTTAAAAGTTTAATTTCATAAGTAAGAAGAAGAATAAGAAACAAATAAGTAAAAATGAAAAAAAAGATAAATGATATACATGCCACTTTAAAAAGAAAAAAATGGGTTAATTAATGAATTAATTTTATATAAATGGACTTCTTTACTTTATCATTAATAATGCATACTAAAAAATTTAAAAAAAATTTATCAAATGAATAAAGTAACTAATTTTATTTTTACAAATTCAGCTATAATCATAGTTTGGTAAGTTTAGTATATGTTAAAATTACTTCAAGTTTATTATATTATTAAATAATTAATGTTTTCTCATTTAATTTAAATATATTTACTACAAAGAAATACACAATATTTAAGATTTCTTTAAAATTTTAGTTTTCTTTTAAAACAGTATAGTGGTTACTATATTATTTATTCATTCATTTACTATATAAATAACATATTGATAAAATCTTTCATTTTAATTAATTGCATGCCGCATATTTATTTAATTTATCTAGCTAATTTTCAAAAGCTATATATGTATTAATTATTTTTCTCATATTAATTTTTTTATGAGGTGTACGTTTCATTTTTTGTTATTTTAAAAAAAAAAAAGTGAGCTAAATTACTCCATATTTGAATTATATTAGCACATCACGCTATTTTGTTCATATTCTTAATCACATAGACGAAAAAAATATTAATTATCATCATATTAAATATATTAAATTATGTTGTTAATGGATAAAGTATAATTTTTTTTTAATTAGTAATGCTAGGGAATCAACGTTAGGGAGCTCATAGAGAATCCATGAATGTAATTAGAGAATTAGTGGGTGATAAAAAAAGAGAGAAAAAATAAAAAAAATTGACATTGACTCCCTATTATCTTTTTAATATTAGTTTCCAAAACTTTATTTTTTTAATTAATTTATTTGGTACGGAGATTGGACTCTCCTTTCTTTATATAATATTTCTGTATTGGGCCTTCTTTTCTCTTAATTTTTTTTATTCAGTTTCTTTTTTCTATACTTTTTTTCCCTTCTCCTTGTTTTTGTTTTTTACAGCATTACCCCTTCTTACTTTTTTTCCCTTCTCCTTGTTTTTGTTTTTTACAGCATTACCCCTTCTCACTTTCTTGCATTAGAGGCGCTAAAGCAGCACATTGTATTGTCATACTCTAATCATCTTCCTCCTTCTCCTTTCTTCATCTATTATATTTATTTCTTACTATTAGCAATCAAGATACTTTATTATTATTTTTAATCTTAATCTCTTGTGATTTCCTCTCAACATATTTTCTTTCATTTTTTTCTTAATTATTTCTTTTTATGCCTCGAGAAAAAAGCTATTTATGACTACTTTACAACAACTAAAAAAAAACCTTTAGTTTTATAATATTTGATATTTTTGAATTCAATAATTCTACGTGGACAAGTGGTTTTCGCCAACCAAGTACAACCAAGTGATTTATTTCTATGCTAAATAGAAGATAATTTCGGTGTCAAATAGAACTTTATTTAGGTACACTTTTTTATACTATTTGACACCGAAATAATATTCTATTTAGCATAGAAATAAACCACTTGGTTGCACTTGGTTGACCAAAACCACTTGTTCAAATAGCATTACCCTTTTGAATTTGTGTATTATATTATTTCTAAATTTTTTTCGATCATTGTAAAGTTGCTAGGTCCCTAAACGGAAAGTTCAACAAACTACAAAGACAACCAAATTTTTAATTGAGGGAATAAAATATTTAATATTTTAGATCAAATAAAAATTTAAAATAATACAATATTAGTCATTCCTAAAAAAAATCTCTATCTCCGCCCATATAACATTAAAAGTATTATCTTTTAATATATACATTAGAATTATTTAAAAAATATTTTTTAATTTATTAAAGTGGACAAAATTGACCCTCCTTTGATTTGATCCACGTGCTTATTACGAACAATGGTGATGTGATCGTAAATAAGACCTAATTGGCCAAAACAGAGTTGCTGTGTTCATAGCATACCCATAATTGATCGGATTCATAGAAACGAAGTCATTTTCGTATACTCACCTATATTTTTGGCTGATTCTTGTAAAGTAGGGGTAACGAAGGCGTGGATATGCAAAAATGACTTTGTTTTCGTGAACCTGACCAATTACGCGAGTGTGCTATGAACATTGTGGTTCCGTTTTGGCCAGCTAAATCCTGTTTACGGTCACATCACCACTTTTCGTAATGAATACATAGGTCAAATCAATGGAGAGTTAGTCTTGTCCATTTTGCTCGAAGGTTGAGGGCATGGAAGTATTTTACTAAAATGAGGGCAATTTTGTCTCACTAAAAAATGTCAATTGTATATTTGTCTTTTATCCTTAGAAAAATGATTTGTTGGAGTTAATTTGTCAAAATCACTTGTTATTGCTGAAATGTCTTTTTCCCTTAGAATTAACCGCCGAAGATCTGAATCCACAAGTACGCTCATAAAACCTTGAACCTCACGAACACAATCTTTCCTTTTTTTGTTTTCACTTTCCAGTTAACACACACACCTTAAATTGAACATGGATTCTTGAAATTCGATCCCTTTTTCTCCTTCTTCTTCTTTCACAGAACTATGTTCTTTCTTGGTAGCTTTTGATAGGTCTGTTTTGTTCCCAAAAACATACGGCACCTGGGTCCTCTATTGTTAAGTTAATTTTTTTTTGAAACCCCATTAATTATTTTCGCTGTAAATACTCATATCAATGGCTGGGTTGGAGGAATTGAAGAAAAAGCTTGTACCTTTGTTTGATGCTGAGAAGGGCTTCTCAACAAGCTCAACCTTGGACCCTTGTGATTCTTACACTGTAAGCCCCCTTTCTCTCTATCCTCCTATTGTGTATTTGTGTCATTGTCTGTTTATGTTTGTTTTGGACATTTTAAATTAGGCATTGAAGACTCAAGAGTGTGAAACTACTGAGATTGGTTTAGATGTTTCTGCACATGTTTGGATTAGTTTTGTGTGTGTTCAAAACAGCTCATAATTTGAAGTGTTCTTATGCTGCTTTTGAATTGGTTAGTGGTTATCACGTAGGCACTAATAGGATTTTTGTTTTCTGATTCTCAATTGATTCGGTTGCGAAGTTATCGGATGGTGGGACTGTGAACTTGTTGAGCAGATCATATGGGGTGTACAATATCAATGAGCTTGGGTTGCAGAAGTGCACATCTCGGTCTGTTCATGAGACTAATGATCATAGTGAGAAAACATATAGGTGTGCCTCCCATGAGATGCGAATATTCGGAGCAATTGGTAGCGGTGCCAGCAGTGTTGTACAGAGAGCTATTCATATACCAACACATAGGATTCTAGCTTTGAAGAAGATCAATATCTTTGAGAAGGTATTTCCTTTTTCTTTAACCCCACCGGTGTTTTGTTATTGTTCGCTATTTACAATTTTACTTTGAGTCTGATTTCTGCTGCTAAATTTGGCTTCATTTGTGTTTCTCTTATTTGTTGGATAAGTATGTGATCTACCTATCAATATATAAGTTTGATTTGAGCCGTTTTTGAAGCTTTGGAGTTGTTAGACACCTTATTATGTGATTCTTGCATGTAGGAACTACGCGATAATCAATGATATAGCACCTACCCTTGCATACCCAAACAAACTAAACAGAATATAGTGATAAAAACTTGTTCCCTAACAGCTGTATCTTTTTGTGCTAATTAGGAGAAAAGACAGCAGCTCCTTACAGAGATAAGGACACTATGCGAGGCGCCTTGTTATCAGGGTCTAGTAGAGTTTCATGGGGCGTTTTACACTCCGGACTCTGGACAGATAAGCATAGCTCTGGAGTATATGGATGGAGGATCACTTGCAGATATCTTGCGAAAGCATAGAAGGATACCTGAACCTATTCTTTCATCCATGTTTCAGAAGCTCCTACATGTAAGTAGAATATTATTTTATATATACTTTTCGTTATATAAAATACTGAGATGTGTACCCTGTCTTTTATCTTGCGTAAGGGTCTAAGCTATCTTCATGGAGTCAGATATTTAGTTCACAGAGACATAAAGCCTGCCAATTTACTCGTAAACCTCAAGGGGGAGCCGAAAATTACTGATTTTGGTATCAGTGCTGGCTTAGAGAATTCAGTGGCAATGGTTAGTACAGACAATATTACCGCGTTAGATTTTTGTTACTTATTTCTTCCATAAATTTGTTTCCAAATGTCAAGCTCTTATTTTTTGTTATCATTATTATCAAGCTGTGGAGTTCATATTCATTCTTCAATGATTGTAACTATGTAGTGTGCTACATTTGTTGGAACCGTTACGTACATGTCACCTGAGAGAATCCGAAATGAAAGCTATTCGTATCCAGCCGATATTTGGAGCCTTGGTCTTGCTCTCCTCGAGTGCGGAACAGGAGAATTCCCATATACAGCTAATGAGGGTCCTGTAAATCTTATGCTCCAGGTGTGTGCCATTGCTTATCAATGTTACTTGTTTCCTTTTATTTGGTGGTTCAACCTTGTTTGGTACTGAAAACTTCCTGTTACAATCACTCGTGTACACACAAATGAACAAGTAGTCTTCTTAAAATTCACCTAACATCATAGAAAAATAGGATTTTGGTTAAAAATTTGAAAATTCAACCTTTACAATGTTGCCATGTGAAACTTTAACCTATGTAATCCAAGGTCTTTGAGAGAAAAATGATATAATAATGGAGCCAGTATCTTACACTCATTGGATCAGTAATGTCAAATCTGGTAATGTGATTGTGCATATGTAATTTTGACTTCTAATAATCATACTTGTTTGTGGCAGATTCTGGATGACCCATCACCATCACCGTCAAAACAGAAGTTTTCGCCCGAGTTCTGCTCTTTTGTTGATGCTTGCTTACAGAAGGATCCAGATAGTAGGCCAACTGCAGAACAGGTGAGAAAAAATTCTATGATCTAGCACTGGCGGTCAGGAAGTTTGTCGCCGTTGAATGTTAGCCTGCATTCATTTATTTCCTTTGATCATTTGCTTCTTGTTTGGTAAATAGTATAATCTTCTCGTTTGGTTTTAAATTGTTTATTTTTTACTGTCCTACTGCAGCTTCTTTTACACCCATTTATTACAAAGTATGAGAAGGCGGAGGTAGACTTAGCAGCATTTGTTCGAAGCGTTTTTGATCCTACACAAAGATTAAAGGATCTGGCAGATGTAAGTATATTAGAGATAAATTTTCTTTAAACCAAGCACTAGAATTCTCATGAAAGTTGACTAGTCAAAATAAGATAATCATTATCTCAAATTGCTAGAGAGAAAATTATATTGAGTTTATTTTGTATTGTTGTTGATGTGTTTATATGAGTGAGCAATCCGTGGCAAATTTATTGTGGGTTTATATTTACAAAGCAGCTAATTATCATTATTTCTCTCCTTCGAACATTCGTTTTGAGTTCATTTCATTAGATACTATAACATAGTCCGATTCACATAGTTGATCCCACCTATTATGACAATAATTGGTGGTTTATTCGTGTTGTACTCATTCGAGTTCATGAAGATAACAGATTTTGCATTTTGTTGAGGCTTATTGCTGGTAAATGTTTTACTCACTTTACACTTTTCTCTGCAGATGCTGACAATACATTATTACTTACTATTTGATGGACCTGATGATTTATGGCAACACACGAGGAGCTTGTATAATGAAAACTCAATTTTCAAGTGAGTATTATTTTTTATGTTTTAATTCTCCAAGTAAATCCATCATTTTCTGTGATAATAAATAAAATAAAATAAAATACAACATCCGCTTCAGAGAAACTTTTGGCTATAAGGGTGATTACTGATTACTGATTAGTTGTTCCTAATTCAGCAGTTCTATATATATGAAAAGCAATTATATTTAATTGGTAAATGCTATGGTTAAGTAATGTTTTTTTACTATTTAACGTCGTTTTTTAATTTAAAATTTAAAAAAGAAAGTGTTACCAATAAAAAAAAATGTGACTTTAGTTTTAACAACACTTGTATAGCCACCATAGGCACCATAGACTCCACCTATTTAATTTCCAAGTATTGAGTAACATGATTTCTGAAATTCCCATTATCAATGTTATTATTGGTCAGTTTGGAAAAGCTCAACTATTTATTATCCTTCAATATTTGCAGTTTCTCTGGGAAACAGCATGTTGGTCCAAACAATATCTTCACAACCCTATCGAGTATTCGAAGTACTTTAGTCGGCGATTGGCCTCCTGAGAAGTTGGTGCATGTCGTTGAGAAGCTTCAGTGTCGTGCTCACGGCGAAGATGGAGTCGCGATCAGGGTCTCAGGATCCTTCATAATTGGGAATCAGTTCCTCATTTGTGGGGATGGAATTCAAGTAGAAGGCTTACCAAACTTCAAGGATCTTGGGATTGATATTCCTAGCAAGAGAATGGGTACATTTCATGAACAATTCATAGTGGAAGCAACAAACCTAATTGGATGCTACAACATAGTTAAACAAGAGTTGTATATTAACCAATAATATTCTGTAAAATTATCAAGGTTTCAATCAGAAGCCAGATTTATCATTCAAGATGTAACATCTATAAATATTTTCATGCATTTATCATTTATGCTATGAACTTGGGAGGAAAAAAATAAGATGTTAATAGTTAAAGATGAATTCTCATAGCATGTCCAAGGGATGTTGTATCTTATTTTGAGGGAAATTGCATTCCCCATTAATAAATCTAACGAAATTTGTTTGTGATCATATATTCCTATTCTCAGGGGTCCTTTTGGTTTCTTGTAGTTAAAAAAGCAAAGAAACATAATAAAGAAGAAAACAAAAGGAAGAGAGCATAATGCAACTTTTCACCTTGAACTAGTAGTGCTCATTAAACAAGTTCTTTTCAACTAAACTCTAAATCCCGCCTTATGCATGCCCTTAAATAGAATTTGCTGGGGAATCGTAGGGAAAAGAAAATTCAACCAAATCTTCATTTTTTACTTTTTTTCTTGTTTTACATTCACCCCTGGATTGAGGTTTTTTCCCTTTCTTTTTCTCTTCTTTCCTTCTTCTTCGTCTTTTTTTAACTTCTCTGTTTTTGATTATCTTTTCTCCCTCACGTTTCTTATTATTCTTTTCCTCTTCATGTTAGGTATTTTTTGTTATAATTTCCGTTGTTTTTCAAAAAATTATGTATTAATTTTAAGAAATTTTTATTAATTGTAAAAAAATGTTATGTGTATTAAAAAAATCAACCACAATGTATATATATTATTTTCTCATATACATTCTATACAAGTAGGTAATTTAATAACTGATTTTTTGTGTGCCTAATATAGTAATATGTTTAATAAAAGTATAAAACCCAACATGACACTTCAAAAGATGTAAGATGTACGAACCTTAGACTGCTACATTAATCCATGTCCTTTAAGTGAAACTATTAATTACAAGATATCATATAAACCTACACATTTAATCCAAAAGACCACATTTTCACTCATCAAGAACCAACCAAGTGTCACTTAGATCAATTTTAGCAATGTGATGTTTTCATATACGAAACATGCTACTCATGAAAAGATCATGGACAACAAGAACAATCAAAACTAGTTTCAAAATGCCTGGGTTAGGGATTGTGATGCACCTTCCAAGCAACTTAGGTTTGATAGTTAATATCTGTTCATATAGTTTAGTAGGGCATCAATCTCTAGCCTACAAGTGTTGCTCAGAACATTGTCACAGCCACATGTCAAAGGCTCATCAGGTAGATATAGTACACACCCCATGTCTTTAGCAAATCAGTACCTCCCGTTCTTGATCTGAGTTTATGATTTAAGAATCATCCAACAGAAGAAATACTATACAACTAACAAACCCTTTTAAGCAATTTACATTTCAGATAACCTGCAGAAATGGTAACAAATGACTTAAGAAATGTCTACAATAATTTTAAAATGAAAAAAGTATCATTTGTCCTAAATATTTGGGGTAAATGTCAATACTTTATCTAACAATATTTGTCCTATTTATGTCTCAAATGTTCCAAACCAAGGATGCATATTATATAAAACCCTAAGTTTTTCTATCATCAAAGTTTGCCAAATAAGATATTTGACACTTTACCCCCAAATGTTTGAGACAAAAATGACACTACCCTCCGGGAAAAAATGCTTACCCAAAAATATGAATTTGATGAATTCCATACGGCTCTTGCCATTGCAATAACTTGTCAGTCGAACACAAAAATTAGTTAGTTTAAAAGCAGATTAGATTCATGATGATGCCAAAAAGTAGTCGAGGATAGTTCTTTTCAAGGAAGATGGAGGGTTCAAAACAGACGAGGGGCTCTTCAAAGCAGACTCTGGAGTCTTTTCAGATAATGCAGTTGGATTGAATACTGAGGGAAGCTGATTTTTGTGGCCTTCAGTTGCAAGAACTTTAGGTGGTGTGATGGGAGTGGCTAACTTAATTGGGGGATCTAACGATTCATTGTCTATTGAGTTGAGATACTTTTCTTCATTGTTCAGTAGCATTTTGCTTTCTGTACAAGGCATTGCCATTACTCTTCTTCGGATGGAACATGAAGTCTTTTTGTCAGAGACATAATTGGTTTGATTCCAAGTCCGAACCTAGAAATGGTAAATTGGGAAAGAATGTTAGAATCCTAAAGAAATAAACATTGCAATTTACAAATGATAATCTGGTTTTGAACCCAGCTTGGTAACAAAATCAAATGAACTAAAATAAGTAAATCGGCTTACTGTGCAATCATCTGAAGCAGTTGCTAATTTACCAATCTCAGAGCGGTTCCTGTAATGTAAATATTGTTAAAAGTGCAAATTACAATGAATAGAACTAAAATTCTAAAACACAATAGAGTTCCTATTTACCAGTCAACTGCTGTAACCTCCCCATCATGGCTTTTCAAAATAACAGGCATCGCTTGAGGCTTGTTAACCTGATTTTTGGAAGTTTTCAGTAAAAGTATATCACCAATGCAGCCTATCCTGGTAAAATAAATCATC
>JASCZI010151174.1:57172-77589 GCA_036250425.1 Stylosanthes scabra | reverse complement strand
AATATTTAAAATATTTTTTTTTTTTTATATATATATATATATATATATATATATATATATATATATATATATATATATATGAACATTGTTATTGGAGATGTTCAGTAACTATCAACTTATGGTTATATACTGTCGAAATTAAGAGTAAACTCGTGAAATATATTGAATTATCATGAGATAAAATAAAAATCAAACGTTAGGAATAACATTCAAATAAAATTTAAATATTGGAGACAAAAATAAAATTTATTATTTGGTAATTTTTAAAACAATAAAAATCATATTGATAACACCCTTACAACATAAATATATAATTTTGCAACTTCACAATAATAACATGGGATATCTTATTAAGATACAGCCTTAAATCATGGCAGTCTCCATCATCCTCTTAATTAATTTGCATTGTCCATTTGTGAGGTTTTATATATATGCTTAACCATTCTTTTCTTCCCTCTATTTATTCTGCATAGTACATAGATATATACATTGTAGCTTAGCATAAATGTAGTATTTTGAGTTTACAATATTGGAATTCATGGAAGCAATAAGTAGCTAGATCAAGCTGGGTTTTGGAACAAAGCTAAAGTTGATTTGTACTATAGATACTACTATAGTATACAACACATGAGTACATCACATAATGTCCAATTTATGTTTCAACCATATGGACCACATAAGGTTAGTGTTATTAAAAAATGTCCTTTTTTTTTTCTTTTAAACAGTGTGTATAGAACTATACATACATGTTTAATTCAACTCTAATGTATGTATGTCCTAATCTATATTTAAATTTAGCCTATGTGTTGTATTGTTCCTAGCTATATATATGATAACTTTTTGACAGTTAGCTGTCTTGTCTTTTTGCAAAACATTAAAAAAAATATATAATTTATTATTTTTTCCAAACTCCCAAAAAATTATGAAAATTATTATATACACAGTTGTACTCATCATCAATCAATAAGGACTTAAAATAAAAAGGGTATAATTCTTATACATGCATAGAAAATAAGAAGACTCACAGTATGCATCATTCTATGGGCATTGATCCTGTACTTTTATAACCTTGCATTCTTATTAATTATTATTAGTTTACACATATCTGATTATTTTGTTGAAATCATCATTTTTTAGGTTATTAATTAAATGAAAAAAATAAAACATGTTTTATTTACTAATAAGCATGCCTCAAATGGATTACTAAGCTCATAATTCTTGAGTTATGAAGATTAATATATATATGACTTGTTTGGGAAACAATGCAACTAAAATTAATTATTTGATTCACTTCCATTTGATATTTCTAAGAAAACTAATCATTTTTCACATCACAGAATAAGTATTTTATTCTAACCCATTTGAATTTATTTAGTAATTAATTTACTAGTTCACTTAAATTAAATAAATATTAAAAATTTAAATTTCACTTTTTATATATGTAACAATTTATTAACTATACTACGAAATTCGCAGTGCATAGCTCAGCTCATAGAAAATCAATAAATTCGTAAAAGTTGAACAAAAAAAAAAATTAATTCATATTGTGCCTCACTAATTAATTTTTTTAATTGGCTTTTTAATAATTATGTTTCAATAATTTTTTTATATGAAATAATGCTATTAGATTCTATTATGTCTACATAATATGATTGAGAAAAACTCTTATCCATATAAAGATACTTTTTTTTTTATATATATATTTGGTGCTTCTACTATCTTATCATAATAATCATTGATTCCATTAGTTTTACTTTTATCTATATATAATAAAAATAATATGCCCATTATTTTCTTAGAATATATAGTCATCATGAGTTTCTCAATATTTGATTATATCTTACACCGCAATATTTGATTATATCTTACACCGCAAATACTACACCGTTCATTAAATATTTTTATTTTTTCCTGTAAAAAATGATAGTACAATCATAATATTTAAATATGCACTAGTTGGTGGAAGCAGCTCTTGACTAGTTAATATTTTTCTTTTGTATTGAACATCTAACGAAGCAAAACATTAACTACACCAATCAACATCTTCTATTGTTTTCATTGAATTGCAATTTCTGGCACAATCAAATAATAACACCACATTTATTTATGAATTAAACTCTTATTTTGTCTTTCATAAATCATAATTGATACATCCAAATCCAAACTCTTGTTGAAAAATGGACAGATATGATTGGTGAACATACATGTCACTATGATACAAAAATACAATCTTAAGTTCAATAACCCAAATAGTATTAGATAAAAGATAAATTAGCTAAAAAATATCAGCTTTACTAATTGTAGTTAATAATACAATGAGTTATTGAGGAGATAAAGATAAAGATAAAATCTAAAAAGCTAAATAAAATGAAGAATGAATTATATTTTAGTCTCAAAAAATTTAATTTCAGGTAAGATGATTTTAAAAAAAAATGAAGATATAACATTTGGGATTTTAAAAAGTATTTTATAAAAAAATTGAATATCTTAAAGGTGAAAATTGGTATATCGATAATGCTATATAAACACGTATTTCGATCAATCAAGTCTAACCAATTATTTTATTTTTATATTAAATAAAAAATTATTTCGTATTAAATAATAAAAAAATATCGAAATAAATTTTTATTTATATCAAAAACAATCTTCTATCAAATATAAAATAAATAATTTGATTGAATTTATTGGAAGAAATATATATATATATATATATATATAATTATTGTAATTATATATCTTACTCAACTTATCTAACATGTTTATGAATTCAAATTTAAATTTTGGCAAAAAATGTTAAAATTAAAAAAATTCAGCCCCAATTTTAGTGATTTGAATTTCCATTTTGGGTGAGTACGTGTTGCATAGTTTACCCCTGCAATGCACGTGCATGTTCCAAGTTTGCAATGCAATTCAGTGATATATTCCCATGGTGAAACAAATGTGGGCCCCACATGAATGATGATTTCATTGCCTTCGTCAAAACGACGTCGCATCACTTCCATTTCCTTTCCTTCCCTGTCACGCCGGTCATTCTGCCCAGACTCCCTTCACCGCCATCATTCCCTAGAAAAAATAAATAATAAATAATAAAAATAATAAAAAAAGAAGCAAGGGTAAAATAGGAAATTAACATGAATGAAAATTTGTGGCGGGAAATAGAACCGTTGCTGCCTAAACCAATGAAATTTTGGCGCCAAAAGTTTGCCTTCAATCCCTGGCTGCCCGTAAAAACCCGGGCAGTACTCTCTCTCTCTTCTCATATTCCAATTTTTCTTCGCCTTTATTTCTCGGAAAAATTTTTGCTTTCTGATTTTCCCACACGAGAAAACTCGACCCTTTTTATTTATTTTCCCCCTCATTCTTTCTTTCTTAAGCTTATTCGAATTTTCGTAACTCAAAATCTTCTCTTTCCCTCTCTCTCTCTAACCCTTTTCTCATATTCTCCTTAGCCACCCAGAAATTTTTTTCTTCCGAACTTGGTTCTGATTCCACCCAAAATCCTTTCTTTCCAAACACCCTTTGCACCCCTCTCTTAAAAAATCCATCTTTTTTTCTTCTTGTTCACCTACCTTGCTCTTTTTCCTCTGTTTTTGTTCCTTTTTTTTTCTTCCCCCTTTGTTTTTGATCAACACCCATAAAAAAACGAAGGCAAAGCTGAAATCTTTAGCCAAAAGGGTGGTTGAATCGCAATGGGGTTTTCTAAGAAGGCGCAAGGAGATGCTGAATCGGAAGCGAAGAAGTGGGTAATTGCAGGATTCTCTGTTCGTTCTTTGAAACCAATAAACACCAAGGTAAAGGAGAGATGCCAAGAAGAAGAGGAGGAGGAAGAGTTTGAGTTCTCGACGACGCCGACGGCGAAGGAATCGAGGATACCGAAGAAGTTGGCGCCGCCGCCGCCGCCGCGGAAGCGGCGACCTTCGAGGTGTCACAACAGCTTCAATGGAGTTAGAGAGTTCTTCAACCCTCCTGATTTGGAAACAGTGTTCAAGTGCAAAGTTGAAAAAGCTATCTGAGAAAGAAAAAATTTTCAATGCTCATCATTCAACTAACAAAAACAATATCAACAACAACAAAGATTGAGTTATGTTATGCTTTTTCTTTTTTTTTCATGTTTTTTTTTTTTTGGTGTAATTTGGCTCTAAAATCTGAATGCTGAACTTGTGTATAAAGTGAAGAAAAAAATTTAGAAAGTACTATGATGTAGTTTTGTTAGGGTTTTTTAGTTTTTTTTTTTCTTGGTTTATTTGCTTACTTTGATTAGGTGGTATGTAGTTTTAGTTAGTTTCTGTTTTTGATTTAATGAGAAGTTTCTTAATATATTTGTTTATTTTTATTTACTTGATTAATTATGGTAGTAGATTTTGTCGGTGAAATCAAGAGCAAAGAGTATTACTATTACTACTACTATTTCTCAGCAGAGCCAATGGTGGTGTTCTTGGTTTGTGTGCTTTCCTTATTCCATCTAAGGGTTTTGTCACATGAGGATTCTATTCTACTCTCATTTTCTTATCTATCTATATTCTAATTTCTATGTTGCACTTTTTCATTTATTTATTTTTCTCATCTTTTCATTTTTCATGTTAGCCCCTTAAATATTACGCCTTGGATATATAGCCAATCCCAAATCCGAATAAAAAGAAGAGAGTTGTGTTAAGTTTTGGACGAAGTCGAGTTTTCATGACATGTATTAAACACGTCTTTCTCATTTTTCATCTTCATGCTTCTTTGGATTTTGTTTGGGTAACTTTTATGTGTGTTTGTTTCTACATTATGCATTGCAAACGTGAATTGAAATGTTTTGAACACTGATCAAGTTTTGTTTTGCATTTTTACATTTAAAGAAGTGAATGGGGTTTTGTTCCCAAACCCACATTTAGTCTAAAATAAGATTTTTTTTTTTTTTTACATTTTAATTACAAAATCACGTTTATCAATTATTCAATGTTAAGTGTTAACTATGGCTTTAGGATTTTTTTTTTTTGGCTTTAGTAGTTATGAAGTATTTTTTTTAATTTTTTTTTATTAATAATGAAACTATATTGTCATTTGAATATATACACAACACACGTGGTTTTCACTTTTCACAATATTAATTTTCTTTTATATGCTAAAATTTTTCACCTTCTCGTGTGCTATCTATTTAACATGCTTTTTTTTTTTCTTGTTCCTTTGCATACAAATACACACTCTGCTTTCTTTCTTCTTCTCCTTTAATTTTTTTTCTATATAAATTATTTATTTATTTTAGTTTTTTTTTTTGGTGACAGTAGAATGGAAAAAAAAAGATTTATTTATTTTAGTTGTTACAATTTTTCTTTGCCTTCATGACTATGTCCCAGACACAAAGTATAAAAACGCGTAAGAACAGATATTTAATTGGAAAATGTGACGGGGTTTGCTCCTTTTTAGTGGTAATTGATTGTTTCTGAAAAGAAAACTAATTACTTGTGTTATGCAAAAGTTTAATTTTTATTTTTTAATAAATAACAACTTGGTTAAATAAAGTTTAACAGCTCTTCAGCCTCTTCTTCTTATCTCTCTCATCCTCTAACTCAGCTCCTAGTTTTTGAACTCAATAGATTTTCTCCATCGGCTAGGCCCCATGGAAGAGCATATTAAAAAAAAAAATAATAACAAAAGTTATTAACAAAAAGAAAAAAAATATTACTAAAAAAGGAACTTTTTTGACACAAATATAAATAATATAGATATAAATTTTATTAGAAACATGTAAAAATCCACATATGTATTTTACTTTAATTTTAATGAGATGTAAAGATTCAAAATATAAAATTTATATTATAAGAGAATCTGTTATTTTTATATCAACTTATATTTATATCGAGTAATTTTTTTTTAATAAAACAATACATATACACTAATGTAAATAAAAGAAAGATATATATTTTCATAAATTATTTTTTATTATTCTCAATTAATGATATTTTATATGTTTAGTTATTTAATATATTGACGTAAATAAAATATTAAATTCGAAGTACCAAATTGTTAATTAATTATGTATTTTTTTTATGGTGAAGAAATTGATTGATGATAACCCTAAAACCTTTATTAGGGTGAAGCAACTTTGTGACGCTCTGCCAACCTTATTAGCATGCTTTTTAATCTTATTTGAATGGGCCCACACACTTTGCTTGATTGAAGCCATGAGAGCACCATTGCCAAAGGGTCAAAGCTCCTCATAATAATAATAATAATAATACTCCTCAGATTATTAAAGTAAAAGGACAAAATACTTAAGGGCACTACATCAGGATCCTATGTGATTCCTACCCTTCCAAATTAAATGCGTGCTTTTAAGTTTTAAACAACAAAGCTAAAAAGTTAACACTTAACAACAACAACAACAAATATTATTAACAAGGTGATTAATTTTTTTTGCAAAAGAATAGTTGAATGTTTTTCTAGTAACATAAACTTTTTGTGAATATAGAAAATAGAAATCAATCGTGATTATATTACGAATACAATAATTTTGATGACTGATTTTAGTGTCCACTTAGCATAATCTTTTTTAATATAAATAAAGTTAGTCTAGTTTTATTATAAGTAGTAGTGGGAATTAAATTGAATTATATGGTTTAAAATTTATGTGCATATTGTTATGATGTAGTACTAGCTAGGTAGAATCTCCAAATTAAATAGTTTATGGATTAGGCAGATTGATAAGGATGGCATGCATGGCCAAGAAGATTTGTTTAAAAAGGCGATGATGATAGTTTTTACCTAATCTAAGGTTTCCCCTTGGTGTTATATAATAGGGGAAAAGTTTCTAGGGATTAGGATTCTTTTAAGAAAGCACATAGTAATAAAGTTTGTAGTAGTAAGGTGATGAGTTATTATATATAGTCTTATTGATAACTTTGTCATCACATACATTGTGCTCATTTTTGGAATTGGATATTATTAGTATATGAGAAGTGGTGTGTGCTTCAACCATGAGGCAGTTGCTTGATTCTTTCTCATTGAATGATTTTAATTTAAAAATGGAGAAAGAACAAAAAAAACAAAGAAGAACAATATGTCTTCTATTTTGCTTTTGACTTTGCTCCTTGTTCCTTTGGGGATTAACCCTAGCAATTTAATTATTGTTTAAGAATTTAGTTGTAATAATGTAAATGTAATTCTATATGATCATTTAATTAGATTCATGTATCTAAATAATTTTTTAAATAACATATTTAAAATTTTATTTTTACCGATTTAACAATATATGAGTAGTTATCGGTATAAATTAAAACTTTTTACAAAGGTATAAAAATGAAACTCATTTTCTAAAATCTAAAGTTTTTTATTTTTTTTCTTATAAATTAACATTAATTATTGGTAATTGATAGGCCGAATTAGTTAGCTAGAATAATTATTAATCCGTATCACTTCCTGGTAACATAATTGCCAGCCAAATTTTATTTTTTCTTGTCTTTACTTCTAAATATTTTAAATTATTATTTAAAAGATAATAGTTTTACCATTTATATATATAATAATAATAATAATTATTATTATTATTATTATTATTATTATTATTATTATTCAAATGTATGGGGAAAATGCATTATGTGTGAAATAGGGGGAAAATGCATTATGGGGGAAAAAATGTGTGATTTCAAAAATATTGTCATTTTTGTTATTTTCCCAAGATTTGAGGTCCATTTTACAAAAAGGAAAAATGGATGGAGTAATTTTGCAATTATTTTCAAATTCAGATATACATAAATCAGTGCGATTTCATTTTTTATTTACAAGAAAGTGCAGGGTGAGAATTCCATCTTTTTAATTAATTTTTACCATATATATTAGTGCATTTTGCACTAATTTTGAAGCCATATAGAAATTAATTTGTGGTGAAATAATAATAACAGATTTACAAAGAAATCAAGATCAAATAATAATATTCCAAACTCCTTGACATACATATGTAACAGGCTTATAGTTAATTTAATTAATATGCTTCCACAAATTATTAACACACGTGGTAGAAACTATAAAAGGAACATTATTTTTTTGTAGCTTCCGATTTTAACTTAACCCAAACATAATAAGGTCTTTGTTTGTCATATCGTTTTCGTTGATTCAATTTTGTTTTTTCAGTGAAGATACCAATTTAGATAGATAGTGTTTGTTTGTCAATATTGCAAGCAAAAGCAATTAATGAAAGTCCTTGCTTGGAGCTATACATATATATACATGTCCTTATTATTAATCTTATTAAAACTTAATTTAATTTTGTGGGGCTCATGAGAAAAACATCAAGCAAGACAAACAAATAAAATGCTCACATAGTCACATGTACATGTATACTTTTGTTGAAGAAAATCTTTGTTATAAACACTACTTAGTTTTTATTATTATTATTATTATTATTATTATTATTATTTAAAAAGGTGTGTGTTGTACTATTTTGAATTAGGTGGACTCAAAATTGATATGATATATGAATTTTTCAAACTTCATTTTCTTAAAAAGAAAAAGTTTAAATCAGAATTATAATTGTAAATTTATTTTCTTATTTAAATATATATATAGTGTATTTTTTTGTTAATATATAATTCTGAACTAGCCAATAATAACTCAAGTCCCTTTTCTTTCTTACATGTTCAATTTTATTATATACCAGTTTAATTTGTTTATATATATATAATTAATTGTATTTTAATTATGGGTTATATATATAGTAGTCATAGATAGGTAAATGCAATAATTTTTTTTTTTCAAATTCTCCTCAAATTTATTGATTTGCAATGTAAATAAAGAAGCAATTATATATTATTTGAAATTTTAAAAATAATTTTGAAAATGAAATTAAAGTATTAAAGGAGAGGTAGAAGCTAAGGTAGGAAAACTGTTAGGTAACACCAGTCGATATTGTTTCAAGTTGTAGCATCTTTCATTGATATTTTTCTTCGTTCCCTCCGATTCTCCGAAACAAACAAATTTGTACTATAATATATACAACTTGATTCTTTATTACTGCAATGGTGACTATTATTTGCTGTAATAATAACTGTACGGGTTATTATATATGAACAAATTACTTAGAGAATTTTAGTAATATTATTTTTGTATTTAATTTTATTGTGCTAGCAAAGAACTTAATGATATTGTGACGGTTATATGATTTGTCGCAAAACATATTCCCGCTATATTTCTAATTGCATGGCAATTATATTAGCGACAATTGAAAACCGCCACTAAATAATTTAGCGACGGTTGAAAAACGCTACGAAAAAATAATATGTTATTAGACGCATCCCTTATATAATGATACCAAAATATATATTACCATATTATATCCCACACTATACTACATATGTAACTAAATTATAATAAATAATATTACCTTGGAAATTAAAGAGGACGTGTGGGTAAAGGGGGTAATAATCTTTTCTAAACCTAGTATTAAAAGGTAGGATTTTAATTTATTATTTGACGTAAAAAAACTAAAGTGTGACTTGGGAATAATTAGCTTTTGAAAATAATTACCCTTGTAACTTTCACCTATATATACAGATACAGCTAAGTGATGATTTTAAAATCTAAACCAAAGGCATCTTTATGAGATTTTCTGGAAACTTTGATCATTATTGTACTTATATGGAAATTAAATTTTAAATATTTGAGGACACAATCGTCATTATGTTGCAAAGAAGTTGCATAGTTTATTTTTGTACTGCTCCGTTTTTGAATGCTTGTTGGCATTTCTCGTGTTGCTGACTACTATATTGTCACCATGTAAACATCAATAGGGAATAGGGTGGTGATACATTTTCTTTAGTAAACATTATTTTAATCTCAGTATTTTTTTAATAATTAATATGTATATATTATTTATTTTTTAATTAAAAAATTATTTAAATACATAATTAATTAGCAATAATAATCATCATATTTTTATATAAATTTAAAAATGTGTGAAGTATGAATAGTATAATTGGTTAGTAAAATAGATTGATTCTACATACATGTTAGATTCTCAGTCATTAAATCTCCTATATATATTTCACTTGAGTCTAAAATCCTATGTGTGTGCGCGTTTTTTTTTTTTTTTTTGTGTCCATAAAATCCTATGTTTCCTCTTATCTCATTTTAAAAAAAATATATACAAAGAATTTAATTGTAAGAAGTGGTATTATATATTTTTTATAGACATATTATATACGTGTGAATAATTCTTTTTGCATATATAAAATGCACTCTTTTTGTTTTAGTCTTGTAATTCTTTATTTTAATTCAATAAAATTTTAAAAGTTCTGCATTTTAAAAATTTCCCAAAACTAAAACAAAAAAAAAAAATTTATAAGTACCAAAAATTTAATTAATTAATTTAGTGTGGGTATATGATAAGTACTTGCTATAAGTACATAAGAAGTTCAAAATAAATAACAAAATGTGCATAGCATACTATGGTACTATACTACGATAGTTACCGTAGCTTAAAAAAAAAGGTATTGTTAAAATTAAAGTAACACTTTTTTATTATTTTCCAATATTTATTAATTTAAAAAATAAAAAAGCGTTACTAATATATAAAGGAAATTATAATTTTAATTTTAATAAAAATTGTATAATTCCTTTAACTATTATAATTATAGACATTATTGTAGTCTACATCATCAAATAACAATAACAATAGTACTAAAACAAGAGAAACCATTTCCAATATTTTTAGGGTTTGAATAGCATCAAGGAATATGTATAGGCTAATGGCCAATAACAAGGCCTGGTGATTAACATGACATAGACTCATAGTGGGAGAAAGCAAAATTACACAAATAAGGAAGGTGATGTGAATGAGAAGGGGAGAGTTAGATATGAATATGGTGGTTTTATTGGGGTGGTGGAAATTAATTAATGTTGAAAGTACACAGAAAGCTTGAAGAGTGTTTTTGACATTTAGTGGTAGTAACCGATTAGCAGTGTTTACTACTATGGCAGGAT
Organism: Stylosanthes scabra; assembly: GCA_036250425.1. NCBI lineage: Eukaryota > Viridiplantae > Streptophyta > Magnoliopsida > Fabales > Fabaceae > Stylosanthes > Stylosanthes scabra. The sequence goes on along the minus strand of JASCZI010151174.1, from coordinate 66,630 downwards.
TCTGAGCTCCAATAATCTAGTATGTGCCAACAATTGATGTGACTTGTCATTATGCATTCTAGGCTGGTCCTAAACTCTATAATAATATTTGTAGGATTCATATCAATTATCATCATCTTCTACATGCATGCATGCATTTGCATTTCATACTCAATAACTCAACAATTAGTTAAGTACTTTTTTTTTAAAAAAAATTGATGAAATTCGAATCTGAAATCTCTTACCATAGGTGACGAATAATGTCGTATGAGTTCAACTCATTGGTTAGTAATTAAGTACTACTTTACTTCTTCTTGCTTCAATTTTAATTTTAATTTCAACCATACATGATGATTAATTAGGTTTTATTTAACCTAATTAGTGAAATTAATTAAACCATATTGTTTGCCCTAATAATTAATCAGTTCAAAATTACTTGTATATGTATATTTAAAAAGGAGGGCTAATTTAGTAAATAAATTACAATTTTCTTGTGAAATAATATTTGGTGATTGTCTTTAGTGAGACACAAATTAATTAAGTTAATTACAATTATCTTTAATTAAAACATGTATATATAGAAATAACAATTTTTTTTTTATGTTTGCCCAAAAAAATAGTGATAATAGAGACAATAATGCAAGACACTAAAATATTAAAATTATTATCAAGTAGCACAATTCAATCTCTATATATATATATTTTTGTTGTCTTATTATTTTTTATTTATGTCTTAGTTAGAAATAATCTTCAAACCCTACCAAAGGGCAAGTAAAGAACTTAAAAAACATGTTTTAGTCTTGGTAGAATAATTTGTATTGAATCTCTAGCCACTTAAAAGTGTACTAAATTTTTTATAATAATAATATGTTACTTTTATTACATTATTAATTAATTAGTTAATAGAAATTAAACCTGGATCACCCTACCAATAATAATATAAATATATGACTAGCTAACAAACATTCTCATACTCAAACAATAGCTAGGGGTCCTTCCTTTGAACCTTTTGGACAAAAATAAACAGTAACTTGCTTTACACAATGCATCAAATTAAAATTATGATGTATTTATATATTTATTAGGGGCTTAAATTTATATTTTTTTTAAACAAGAGGATAGCTTGTCTAATAATTGTTGGTATTCATTCATTTTTCACCAAAATTAGAAGTCCACCATTTTCTACATTTAGTTATGGATTTTTGAATTTTAAACTACAAAAATTTCCGTGGCAATGAGTGGAAAAATGCTAAGCAAGAATATAAATTTTATAGTACCATGTATAGAGCATTTAATTGGAGGCTAGCTAGATTTGTATGTACACATATACATAAAGGAAAAAAAAAAATATAAGAAATATAGAGAATGTGGGTATAGGGGGGTATGGTAGTATTAAGTGTGAATTGAAGAGAGGAATGGGAATTGGAAAGAGATAATAATAATTGGATAAAGGAGGAGGAATCCAATGTATAGAAAGAAAAGGAAGAAGGGTAAAATAAAATAGAGAGACATATACACATGGGCCTATAAGGAATCCTAAGCTTATCAAAGATTCTAATTTTGGACACTGGAGTCTGGAACCCTAACAGTGATGAATGATGATGATGATACATATTCACTCATAAATCCTAATACCTTTTTCTAGCTCTGTCTTTCTATAATTCTATCTCTCTAGTTTTGACTAATTTTCTTTTTTACCTTCTAAAAACAATTTTTTAAAAGGGCCGATATATATATAAATGGTAAAGATGTAAGTTTTATTAAAAGAATGTGTGGGTCCACATCTGTATATTATTTTAAATTTTTTGAGATGTAAGATGTAAAATCTGTATTGTAAGAGAATTTTTTATATCTGTAAGAATTTAGATCTGTATCGAATATTTTTTTTTTAGAATACCATTGTTATTATTATATTAAAGATTATGTAATCAATATCCTTATGATTTTACAGTGAACAATTTTCATTTAAAAAAACTTTTTTCTATGCTATGTTTTCCTACAATAGTTGGATAGCTAGATGCACAAGTAAAATTAGATGTATGGATAACTACTCTCAAACAAATAATGATAAATATACAAGTAATTTTTTAACTAAATTTAATCATATATTTTTTTTATGTATTTCATCCTTCTTTTTCTCCTTAATTTTCCAACTAATATAAAGAATTTTTGTTGATTTAAAATCAATTTTATTAAATTATATTTACAAAAATATTTATATGCCTAATATTTCTCTAAAAAATGTATACGTAAGACTAATTAACTTTTCTCTTTCATTTCTATTTCTTTAGTGTAAAACGACATAGTCCTTAAATAGTATTTGTTAATTTGAATAGTTATTTATGTCATGGATATAAAAAAATAATTATTTTATGAAAAAATATTAAAACTACCCATAAAAGATTCAAACGCTGATAAAATTATTCATAAAAAAAAAAAAATAAATTTTCTATCCATGAAAAATAGATTTAATATGATAAAACTACCCAAACGACATTAACGTGAAATTAATTTTGAATAGTTTTGTTAAACAGAACCAATTTTTCATGGATAAAAAACTCATTTCTTTTTTTATGAATAGTATTATCAGCGTTCAAATCGCTAAAATCTTTTGTGAATAGCCTTAATATTTTTTCGGTTATTTTGTTTACGTGATATTAGATTCATAAGTAATTTATTATTATTATTTTGGATCCCATTATGGGTTGTTTGGTTCTGACGCGGTATTGTGCAGGGTTTTGGGTAATCACACCGTTTTGGTGCCCGTTCTGCCCGAAGTGCCCGTGAGAATTTGGAAAATTTAGAGATTTGGCGCCAAAACAATGAGGAGTGGAGTGGACACAATGTTTTGTAGCCCGCGAAATGCGGGCAATGGCGGCTGCGCTGTCCCACATATATACAAAATAAAGATCAACAAAAATCATTAAGTGCTTCTAAGTAAATAAGAATCTAATTATTTTTAAATTAAAATAATAAAACTCAAGTTATAAATAAATTTGATAATAAGTAATCTTATTTCAACGGAGACGTTATTTTTTAAAACATTTTTTGGGTTTTTTGAATTAGGCTCATGTAGATTAAGGATATGTATAATATTTTATTTTAAATAATCTTTTATTATGATCTTTTGAAATGTCAAAGCTGTTTTACATTTAGGTGTACTTGTCTTTTAGATTTATGTTTGGATAAATATTAAAAGGTCTTATTTTACTTATGAATATCTTTTTTTTATGCTGTAATCTTTTTTATCTAGAAGCTGAACATTATAATTTTTTCAAAATATGTATTTTTAAATTTTATAGTGGTTCTACTTTTTTTTACAAATATTTTCCTAAATATATCAAAAAAATTATAAAGGTTTTTTTTTAACTTAATTTTTTTTTTTAAAATAATGACACTCTAACAAACTCCAACAAAAAGATTATCGAATAAAAAGGTTTTTTAAAATAAAAGAAGAAAAATAATTTTTTTTTGGTATTAAAAAAATATATTTTTGGTCCTGAAAATTATTTTCTTAATTTCTTCTTTTTCGTTTTGTCATCTCAAAGGGAGAAAATTATTTTACTGTATAACATAGTATGAAGCCCAAGTCCAAGGCTGATCTGCTTTCCTTTGTTTTTTTCCCTCTCTGGGCAGGGCTTCCGATTGTTTCAAAAGAACAAAAACGAACATGTCTTGACCGAAGCCCATAAAAAGAAGCCCATGTATGTAAGCTTGTTCCGAATGTTTTCACGAATCGTGTGAAGCTAGATTGGGCTTTATTTATTGGACAAAACCCATATCAATACGAAGAAAAGGGACGACGCCTCAACTCCCAACAAAGGGAAAGGAACGACATCTTGTTGTTAAAAACATACTGGTGTTACAAAAAAAATTAATAGTTGTACAAAAAAAAATTTATACTTATTTCCTTGCTGAAACCAGTCCATCACAAGTGTGGTAAGTGATTTGGATTATTTAAGTGTCTAATTTTGAATTTAAATTTTAAGAGCGACATATATATAGAAAGAGATATAAATATGCGGCCACATTAAATTCTCAAAAGAGACACTTAATAAGACTTAAAGAATTAATTTGGACCTACCGGACATAAAATACTCCTACCAAAAAAAATTTATTTCCTTACCGAGTTGAGGAATATCAGAAAAAAATTAAAAAAAAAATACGACCAAGAGAGAAAAAGTAGGATTTGAATAAATTTTGATGTTAGGTGTATATTTATTTTGTCCAATAAAATCTAATCAAGTCATTAATTTCTATACCAAATAAAAAATGATTTCGATATAAAATAACACAAAAAAAGCACATAAATAATATTCTATTTAATATCAAAATAATTATTTATTTGTAATAGAAATAAATGATTTGGTTAGATTTGGTTGATAAAATAGGTGTACGTCTAGAATTATTAAAATTTTAAGTATTGACAATTTTTTTACAATTTTTTTTAATTATTTACAAAATCTTAAAACTAGTATAAATAAATAAAGATAGTATTTTTTTTTTTTGTTTTCCTAATAAAAGGTTCTAAGATTTTTATATATTACTTAAAGGACTTATTAACTTTATTAAAAAGTAATAAAGTATCCCCAAAGGCCCAACTCTTCATAGTTAAGTATATGATTCAAAACAGAACTATAGAAGTCAGCACAAGTGTAGAATTAATTACCCCTTTTAATTTTCAGAGCTAGACAAAGTTACTTTGGACGCTAGACCAATAAAAACCTGCCAGCTGTCACTATCAGACCGACCCACTAAAACGGTTCAACTTTTCACGTGCACGCACAAAATTCCAAAACCCTAAACCCTCAAAATCCCCAAAACAACTTCACTCTCTCAGTTCTACTCTCACTTGAATTCAATTCACTTTGACTCAAGATTCTTACCATATTCGTCTTAAGCAATGCAAAATCCAGTGTTGTGGTAGCTCAAAGCTCATGATCCAAACTAGCTAGTCCATGTGGGAGATGAAGATGGCAAACTTTGCTTCCTTTCTGTTGCTGAGCTGTGTGGTGGTGCTGATCGCGTTTGTGCATGAAACGGTGTCGTATGATGGTTCTTCTGGACCGCACATTGCAGATGTTAACCTTCTTTTGCCTCCCAAAATGACTTACCCTGTCGAATACAGGCTTCAAGGAAGTGATGGTTGCTTCAAATGGTGAATAATTAATAACTCAAACCTTCATTTTTCTCTTTAACAAATTTGTTTGCAAGTATTTTTATGCACTATTTTTTAGTATTATATACAATTTTGACTTTGAATTTGTGAGAACAAAATTGAAAGTAATGGAAAGAAGCTGCATGGAATTGTAATTGAGGATTGAGCTGTATGCATGATACATTTCTATTTTCAGTTGAGTTATTTGCATTTTTTTCTTTTGTCAAAAAAAAAAAAAAAAGAAGAAACAAATGGATACACCAGCAAGTACATACAAGCCTGATAATGATTTTTTTTTTTAAATTTTCAATGAACCTTCTAGTGTAAGAATGCTGTTAGTAGTGAGATGTAAACTTAGTTAGTTAGTGGCTTAGTGCTATGGTTGCTAGTGAAGATAGTTAAAACTTAAAAGAGTCATGTGTAGATAGAAGCTTTGTATATAATAGCTGTAAGATGATTCATTCATGTGTCAATGAGAAATATCCTTTCTTTGTCTAGTATCAATCTTTGTTGAGTTCTCCATTTTTCCTCTCGTGAGCACCATTTGTTAAGTGTTTTGTAATATGTTGTTAGGTCATGGGATCATCATGATATACTTTCTGTATTGCCGGAGTACAACTCTAGCAGCAAGTGCTCAACTAGTGCAAGGCTGCGATCGATTGCCCCTTATAGTGGTGGTCGGAAGGAGACTGCCGTTTATGCTACTGATGTAAACACTGGGGTTGTAGTTCGATGCAAAGTCTTCATTGATAATATATCCAGGATCCAGATATTCCATAATTCTATTAAGCTTGATTTGGATGGACTTGCCACACTACGCATCCGAGCCTTTGACAGTGAAGGTCACTGTGAATTCTTGTTTATGATATATATTTCTTGGGATTTTCTGATAAATATATGTAATTTTATCTTAGAGTTATATACTAAACTTTTATTTAATTTTTCCATCCTTGTGTTTTGATCAGATTGAAAATATTTATTGAACTCCACTATTTTTCTGCAGAAAATGTGTTTTCCTCATTAGTTGGCTTACAGTTTATGTGGAACCTTATGCCTGAAACCAGTGGATTGCCTCATCACCTTGTTAATGTTCCTCTAAAGGATTCTCCCCTTAGTGATTGTGGAGGACTCTGTGGTGACTTGGATATACAAATAAAACTTGAAGAAAATGTAAGTTTGTGATTAGCACATTTAAACGAGTTTAGCCAATGCAGAGCTAACACTGTTCCAACCTTTTTTCCTTTTCCTGTTTTGCAGGGTGTATTTTCAGATCTATTTGTAGTAAGGGGAGTTGAGATTGGCCTTGAAGTTGTATCTGTGCATTTGCTTGAGCCACAGTTGAAGAATTTGTCTGATAAGATTGTTCTCACCGTAGCTGAAGCTATGTCACTTGATCCTCCGTCACCAGTTTTTGTCCTTGTTGGTGCAGTCATTCCCTATACCCTTAAAGTCATCCGGGGAAATGTTCCTCAAGGTTTTGTTTACTTTTCGTTCAAACTTGTGGTAGTCTTAGTTTTAAATCCTTTTCTCGTGTGATCATGTAAATTTGTAGAACTAGCTGCTGGGAATATAACTGATCATGTCTGGTTGAGGAATCTTATATTTCCTGTGTCTAGGATAATTTTAGTAGTAAATAATACTGAATGATGAGTGGTTATGGGTTTATAGGCCTTATGATGTGTGCCTCTAACACTTGTGCTATTCTTCATATTAATTGGATTTATATATGCTTCTTGTTATGCCATTGATCTGCATATTATTGAAAGTCTTACCAATATTTTATTTGTTTTTTTTAGTGGTTGCTTTACCTTCACCACATCATCGCTGGTCTGTCTCAAATGGTTCGGTTGCTCAGGTTGACTCAAAGACAGGGTTAGCATATGCATGGAACTTAGGAATGACGGATATCGTTGTTGAAGACATAAGGGTTGCTGGTCATGTACAAGTGTCTTCACTAAATGTTGTCCTACCAGCTTCGTTAAGTTTATTTATAGCACCTTCATCTAGTTCTCTTGATCCTGTGGAAGGAGCCGACTCCATTCCTCAAACGGCTCGTTGGTATGTTGTGTCTGGCCATCAGTATCTTATCCAGATAAAGGTTTTTGCACATGGTCATGATGCACAAGAGATTTATATCACTGAGGTAGCTTACATTTTTTTCTTTCTCTTGATCACAATTGTCCATATAAAAGATTTGACTTTAGAGGGAACTTTGGGCTTCTAAATGAGTTTGTCTAGATGGAAATTTGTGTTAGAGGAATGAGTAAGAAATTGGAAGAAGGATTTACAACTAAAACTACTAGAGGAGTCAAGAGACCATATCCTTTTGTCAAGGATTGAAGACAGAAAAATCATCAAAGAGACCTAAGAGAGTCAAAAGTTTAGAGGATTCCCTATCATTGAGGTTATGAAAGAAATGGAAGTCCCAAGAGAAAGAGGAACCCTGTGTAATGTAAAAGGACCAAATAGGAGAATCATGCAAGGAAGATAGATGATAGAGATGAGGAAGAGCTAGGTATAAAGGGTTATCTCTGTCCAATGGTCTTCCCAAGGTAGAAATGAGACCCATCACCTACCATAAAGGAGGGCAAGGGTTTGAATGTAGTGTAACCTTGAGAAATGAATTTCCAAGGGCTAGAATGAGTAGCAACATTAGCATCCCACACATTCCTATCCATACCATATTTACTTTTGATAACTTGATGCCAAAGAGATTGAGTTTCTAAGGGAAAAACATCACACACTATCACCAAGACCCATGACTCCTTCCTTTTTAGGATGATAACAGACTTCCCAATTCACCAAGTGATTCTGCATCGTATACAAATTCCAAAGCTCGGCAACAAAGAAATACCTTCATAATATTTTCAATGGGGTTTGCAATTTATGTCTTCCATATTCAAATGATAAGGAAACCTCTTAAAAATTGGATATTGATGTACGGTGTTGTGGTGGTTGCATTTTATGATATTTTCTGCTTTCACTTCTCGTTGTTTCTTCTGTTTTATTAATTATATATCTATAGTAGTCAATTTCTTCTTATTTGAATTTGTTTTGTATTTTTCTTGTGCATTTTCTCCTAACAACATTTTTCATTGCAATGGCAGAATGATGATATTAAGGTTTATGATAGCCACTCATACTTTAAAACATTTTTGGTTTCAAATGATGTTGCTGTCAAACGTGGCTGGCGGAATTCTAAAATCCTTGAAGCTTTTTCACCTGGACTTGGAAAATTGACAGCTTCTTTGACCTATTCTGCTGGCGCTGACAATAAAAAGGAGGTGATCCTTTTTTTCCTTTAAAGTTTCCTGCAGAAGCATATACTCTTCTTTAATTCCTGTCTTTGATTATTTGTGACATCGATGGACCATAGGATGCTCTGTGGTTATTGTGCTCTTATTTGTTTAGGGGTGAAGAGAGAGACTGTGTGTTGCTTTGTAGATTGGGAAATATTATTTTAAGTTTTTCCAAATCATGCTGTTTGTTAAACCTTTCAGACCATCAGAGTTGTACAAGAGATTATGGTTTGCGATCAAGTGATGTTCACTTTGGGAAATGAAAATAAAACCATCTTATTGCCTTGGGCCCCTGGTGTTTACCAAGATGTGGAGTTGAAGGCTGTAGGAGGTTGGAAGCTTTTTCTATCCGATTAGTTTGAAGTATATAGCTTACTTCTGATATCTTTCACTGAATTTTGATCCATACATGGTGTAGGTTGTGCAAAAGCAGTGAGTGACTACAAATGGTTGTCTTCAGACACATCTACTGTATCTGTATCAACATTTGGTATTGTTCAGGCAAAAAAGCCTGGTAAAGCTACCGTTAAAGTGTTCTCTATATATGATTCACTAAACTATGATGAGGTAATGTTATTAAGGTTGATTACTTTTCACATTATTTACCAAATTGGTAATATTTGGTTCTTTGTGGCCTAAAATATTACCAGCTTTGCATTTCTCATGCTATGTAGTATAGAAGTTGAATGTTAGAATGATGCTTGTTAGATAGTAGAAATTAAGCACGTGTTAGTCAGTTAGTGCCTACAGTAGAAAAAGATAGTAGCATCTGTCACCTTACCATAACTAAAACTATTAAAACAGATATAAAATTTAATGATGTGATTATAAAAATGATGAATGATAGCACACTGGTGTCATCTAATCTATTTAGCATGCCCAGTTAGTGGGATGATGCTTGATAGTGGGGTGTTTTCTTAATTCAATATTTTGTGACAGTTGTTTCCTGTTGTACTTCCTTTGTGCAATTTGTCTGTCTTTTATCCATGCATAAATTGGAATTCTTTTTTTTATTTTGTAGT
>JASCZI010151174.1:34863-50518 GCA_036250425.1 Stylosanthes scabra | reverse complement strand
CATCAGAATCTTATTCGCCTTTTGATAGTCATAATCGTAAAGGAGCCATTATTTATTCCTTATTGAAAAGTCTGGAGAAAAATGAAGCTCTGCAAAAGGATGACATGTTCATTGATGGGGACAGAATTAAAACAACTGCAAGTAATAATCTTGCCTGCATTCAAGCTAAAGATCGTAACACAGGAAGAACGGAGATAGCTTCTTGTGTCAAGGTTGCTGAGGTACGGAATTTTATCTTTCAATTACTTCTTTGTTGAGGGTAGTTCTTTACTTCTTAGATCGACTTTCATGCTAGTTCTTGCTCCAGCATGAAAGTTCCATTTCAGGGAAGGACGACGTACCAACATTTTCCATCTTTTATGCTGGTTTTGCTAGAATTGTTAACTTTTGACTTCACACTGTGGAACCTATAATACTAATTGATTTTAACTATATTTACTGAACATGATTTTTGCATTTTGGCATATTTATTGGTTTGCAAATTCTAACATTTTACTTTATTTTATGATCAGGTCAGTCAGATAAGAATAGCCAATAAGGAGGTTCTGCTCAGTGTTCTTGACCTTGCTCTTGGTGCAGAATTTGATCTTCCAACTAGCTTTTATGATTCTTTAGGTATCAATGATCCCTCAATGATGAATCACAGTTAGAAACTTTAGACCGAATCTCATAGCCTGTTGTGTACTCCTATGTTTCAACAGGAAATCCTTTTTATGAGGCATACAATGCGGTGCCTTCTTATATTGAAAGTAACTACCCTGATATTCTTCACATAAATGGAACAGCTGATGGAAAAGGGACTGTACATGTCAAGGTATTGATGGTTCCCATTAGAAATCAGCAGTGAAAGAATGGTGTTATCATGATATAAAGATCAAGTTTGACTCTAATCTTTGTGATAAAATTGAAGTGGGCCTATCTATGTGGGGATGACATAGGACCATGCTATATTTGTTTGTAGTGCAGACATATGTCTGGTTCTATAATGTTTATTTAATCATCCACAGAATTGCTTTGCTCAGCAAAATAAACTAATGGAATTTTTGTCCTGGCTGACTCATGTTGAAGGGAATTCGAGAAGGTAAAGCTCTTGTGCGTGTATCAATTAGTGAAGCTCCACAAAAATCAGATTACGTGCTTGTAAGTATTTGCTTGTTTTCAAAAGATGCAGCTATATATGTGCTATGCTAAATATTTTGGAAACCTATATTATTATGACAATATAGAAATATTATCATCCTGATCCACTTAAAGTATGCTGGTAATTGTGTTCAAGGTCATTTTTATCTTTTAGATCTATGCCGTCTCTTTTTTATTTCTATACATTATCCTCGTGTCTTGTCTTTTTCTCTGTTTAACAAAACTTCTTTTATAGAAAAAAGTTATTGCTCCATGTTACTTCCAAGATATACTTTTTAAGGTGTTTCTGAACAATGATTTCAATGACCAGAAACATTATGATTTATGTTTTCTCATCAATTTATTTATTTCTCATTGCTACCTCATCCATTGGTTAAAGTTTAAACTGCTCATGCTCACTAATCTGCTTTGTAATTATCTTGCCTCTCTCCTCTTTCTCTGTCCTGTTGAACTATCTAAATCAGCTTTTTCCAACTAACAGATTAGAGTTGGCGCTCATATACATCCTCAAAATCCAGTAGTTCACATCGGAAGCCCTCTTAACTTCAGTGTAAAAGGTGTGTTATTTTGAAATGCCGGGACACCTTCACTTTCATAAAAAACTGATTTCATGATAATATATATATATTCTTCATGGAAGTAATATTTGCACTCTAGATATTATGAAGTATGAACTTGTCCATAAACATGAGGTGAAGATTCTGAATGCATGCAATTTTTATGTTATGTGAAAATAAAAAACTTAATACAGCTTGCAACTTAAACCTAGGATTCATGTAATGCATATAATAATAGAATTCATCCTTTTGCAAGATGAATACCATAGTAAACAGCTAATGATAATATTATCACTGTGTTTTCATTCCTTCTATTTGTGAAACACTGTTAAAAAAAAAAAATGAAAGAATTGGATATCTCAATTCTTTAGTATCCTTGTATGTATCTTCTCTTTTTGATTTCTTCATGAACAATAATGTCATTCTATTTCATATTTTAGGTTTGAGCGATACTGTTACTGGACAGTGGTTTACCACAAATGGAAGTGTCATATCGGTTGACCCAATATCTGGGTTGGTCAAAGCTATTGGGGAAGGTTCAGCCCAAGGTGCTGAAATATTAATCCTTGAGTACAGAAAATGAATTTCACTGTGTAATTTCATTGTCTGGAGATTTTGCTTTAGAAAGTTAAACGAATCTCTGGTTTAAATATGTTATTATGAACAGTGTCTTTCCAGTATGCAAAATCAAAACTGCAAACAACAGTTACAGTGTTGAAAGGAGATACCATTTCTGTTGATGCTCCAAAAGAGATGTTAACCAATGTTCCATACCCTACAAAAGGATACAACTTCTCTGTGAAGCTAAGGTTTGTGAATTACAATCCAAGACATGCACTTTGTTTTAAAGGAATTATCGATTTTCATAACTGAATTAATTGATATTAATAATACCTACAGAAGTAGTGCTGGTTCACCTGGAGGAAACAATGGAGTTACATTTGATTGTAGAGTAGATCCACCATACGTGGGGTATTTCTATCACTTCTCATATATATCTGAGACCTTTTAAATCCTCCAACACTCTGTTCATTATTTTATATGTATATCTTACTTTTTGAATTAACTAAAGGTACGTGAAGCCATGGCTGGATTTGGACTCTGGCAACGCATACTGCCTTTTCTTCCCTTACTCACCAGAACATTTGGTGTACTCAGCACCCAAGTTAGAAGGCTCGAGACCTGATATCTCTCTCTCCATATATGCTTCCGATAGAGAAAATAATCGAATTTCAGGATCTGCTTCAGCACTTTTTATTGGAGGGTTTTCTGTAAAGGAGATGGGCAAGGTATGACATATTAGCAGCAAAATTGGATCCGTGGTTCTCTTTTTCCATCTTGTTGCTTGAGAGTACCTGTTTGGCATTTGCACAACAGAAGTTTTGATTTTACTTTTTCGCCTGTTGAATACCATTGATCTTGTGATCCCTCAAATGATTGGTGAAACAAACTATAAAAAGTTTAGCTTGTGATGCTAAAAAATGTTAATTTTTTTGTTCCCTCAGAATTCAATGCAACTGAATCTGTCTCCAGTCTCTAACAGCAGTATTATAACCATCTTGGGAAATACTGGTAAGTTCCATAGCATTTGAGTAGAAGAAATTTATTGTCAACTTCCAGTTTTTGCATATTTGCTTCTACCTTCAAAATATTTGACCTCTGCCTTCTACCATGTTTTAGATGTTGAAATTCACTGGCATCACCGAGATTTGGTTATGGTTAATCTCATTCATAAAGAAGATTTTGGCATCCGAGGGTGGGCGCAATATGAGGTGAGTGGTTTTACTCTGGTTCAACGTAAATCTAAATTTGAAATTATTTGGTTGTGTGGACAATTGTTTTCCCCAAGGTAGATGGTGGCTCAGCACATCGGTAAGGTTGCCATCATGTGGCAGCACAGGTTTGAATATTGGATGGAAACATTCTCACTCATGAGGATAATGCTGCATACATCTATTGATCCCACTTGGAGGGAGTCTTTTGCACTGAGCTGCCTCGAATGAGCCTCGGGTTTCTTTGCTTTGCGCTGCCGTAAAATTGACAACTGATTGCTGAACTGATCCCCTTTTGATTGTCTTTGTTTCCAGGTGAAAGTGCTTAAAGCCAAGAGATTCCAGGACAAAATCATCCTCACACTCCCAGCTACGGGTAGCTTAATAGAACTCGATTTCAATCAGCAATTACAGAAAAATCTTATCAAAATATGCAAGGACTGAGCATTATCACAAGTTTAATTTTTCTTTTATCTGTTTTACAGGCCAAAGAGTAGAAATAGGTGTAAACTATGAATTTGAGGAAACACCGTCGTCCGGTGGAACCTTTGATAAAACCCTCATCATAATCATACTGGGAAGTCTTCTGCTGCCAGCTCTCATAATGTGGATCTTTGGCTTCATGGGTGGACGACTGGGATCTCAGCGAACCAGTGCTCCGGCTACCACAAGCTATGCAGCAGCACCTACCACACCCCTAAGAAGCAGTCCTGCCATTGTAAATGAAATGTCTCCTCGGACGCCGCAACCATTTGTAGAATATGTGAGGAGAACAATTGATGAAACTCCATACTACAAGCGAGAAAGGAGAAGGGTTAATCCACAGAATACGTTTTAGGGTTTTCATGGCCTAATTGATACCTCCCACTATTCTCACACATGGGTGGAGTGCACTCTTGCACTCATTGTTGTATAATCGTCTCACTGAAATTTTTGGTAATTAGCATTGTAAATTTCTGAATGTATGCTATCATTGTGTTAATTAGTGTTCCATTTATTTGTATGGTTGCTAGGTTAATGTGGTTGAGAATGTGATGTTACCATACACGTCTCTTCTCCAGATGCATTGCATTAATTATTGCTTCATCAAAAGAGACTGGTAAAACTGAATTTCACCGTTTCTTGTTTAAAAGAAAGAAAGAAAAAAAAGGCTTAGAGGACTAACTTATTTTTTATTTTATTAGGGACTAATATATTTAATATTTAAAAAGATTGAGAACAAATTTTACAGTTTATTTTTTTGGGACTAATATGTATGGTACAAAATTTATTAATGAAAAATGTGAGAATTTTAAATAATAAATGGTACAAATTTTGGTCACAGACTTTTCATACTACAAATGATTTAATTAAAAGATTTTAAAAATTTTAATTAGGATTTGATTAAAATTATTATATTTTTAAACTATAGAAACTTAAATAAAAATTGACTGAAATTTTAAGGAACTAAGGAGAGGAAATAAAACTTGCTTAAAAGCTAAAAGTTAAAAAAAAAAAAAAAAAGAAAGAGATGGCGCCAAAATTTATAGGAACCGTTACTCTTGTTTGCTTCCTAAGCTTACATTTTCTTCTATCTCCAAAACTTGAGAGCTGAAGTTTTCTTCCATCTCAAGAAACAAAAGAAGAACAAGAGCAAGAACTAATTACCTTTCTTTGAATTTCAGAGCAATAATGGACAAAGGTCCCAACTTTGTTCCTGGGTAATTTCCCTTCTTCTTCTTCTTCTTCTTCTTGTTTGAAATGTATAGTTAATATGAATGTCAATGTTGTTGAGTTCAATTCTAATTTAGCTCAACTCTACAATTTGCAGCAAGTTATTTGTAGGCCTTATACCACCAACCATAAGAAATGGTTAGCACTTTGTCTTGTATTCATTTTCATATTCTTTTTGGTGAATTTGGTGATTATTATGGTTTGCATGCATTGGTTTCTTGCAGAACAATTAAGAGAGCACTTTGCTAAATATGGCAAGATTACGGAGTCTGTCATCATCATGAATGATGACGTCACCAGCCAGCGTCGCGGGTACGGGTTTGTAAATTTCGCAGATCCCTCAGCAGTTGATAAAGCTATTGAGGACAATAATCATTTTATCAATGGTCATAAGGTAAAAGAAAAATATGAGTGCTCTTGCCTTATTAGGAATTCTTCTTCTTATGCTATATGAATTCTTTATTAATAGTCTTTTTCTGATATCATGCATAGGTTTTGGTTGAGAAATGCATAGCAAAGGTGAGGTTGAAAGATCGTTGGCAAAAAAACTTTATGTTTATCAAATTCCTCAACACGTGTCTTCAGGTACCTAATCTGTTCATGACTTGTATTTTTCTCTGTTTCTAAGGATGCTATGTTAGCATATTATGAACACTATGGTTTTGTTTCAGATGAATTGGCAACGTTCTTTGGTGAATATGGTCAAGTCATTTCTTGTAGAATAGAAAGGGATGAACACTATGGATCTATTGACTTCGAGTCTGATAAAACCGTTGATGATATTCTAGCAGCTAATGGGAATTGGATCAATTTTGGTGGAAGATTTATGGTTAGTAGTAATCTTGTATAAAAACTTAGTATCAATTTATCTGTCTCTGAAATCTGAAAAACCATTTCTTATTATCTATTAAACCTAACTTTTCAGAATTTGCTTTTATTATTTTGTTCAACTTTTCTTTATGTTGCATTGTAGCTGGAAATAAGCAAGCATATCATCCAAGGACACTTAAACAATGCTAACGCTCATGATGGATATGGTGGTGCAATTGGATATGATATTGATGCTGAATCTGGCCGTTACAGCAGCCAAAGTGTCGTCGGCCGAGCCGGGGTATTCACTGAAGGGGCTAGTGGTAGTGGAGGTCCCTCCAATGCTAGCCAAGATGATAATCCAGATTCTCTGTTTTCATATGCAATGGTCACAAAAAAGGACTTGAATAGACATAGATGATTTAGGGTCACAAAAAAAGTACTGATGGGTGTGTTGGTTCACTACAAATCATTATTGTACATGATTATGAGTTGAAAAAATTGTGCAGATAAATAACGTTTCTTCTTTGTTTATTACATTTATCTTTGTTCTTTTGAAAGAGTTACTGCTCAGCACAATATAGGAATCCATGCAAACAAAAAAAACTGAAAATCATATTCCCTGGATACTTAAACCAAACAATACAATTTCTCTGCTCCTTAACATGTACTTTACAAGAGAAATTTGCATGGCCTGATAGAATGGAAAATACATACCACATTTACAATTGTGACAAATTGAAACTCTGCTCATGGCTAAGTTAAAGGGTAGAGTACAATTTTTTTCCCCAAAAGTCTATTGAATTTATTAAATAAAAATGCTGGGTAACTAAGCCTTTTTTTTAGCCAAACATTTTGCATTAGGTGAATGAGTGAGTGAGAGTGTATTACATACTCTTAAAAAACTTGGGGTTGAACCAAACATTTTACGATAAGGAATTATTTACAAGATAGGATGACAATGGATATTCGTGGGCGGGTATCTCCTCCTTCGTCTCCGTCTCCGTCCCCGTCCCCATCCCGGTTTACAAAATTTTTTGCGTTTCCACCCCGTTTATAAATCTTCGTAGGGATAACGAATATTCGTGGGTATCCATGAATATTAACTTCTAAAGAAAAATTAAAAAAGTAATACAAATATAATACAATTTAGTACAATAAAATAAAATTTAACATATTAAAATACATATCAAACATAATTTACCACCCATATATATATAAGATTTCAAACATGCATGTTAAAAGAAACTAAAATAAAAATATATTTCTAATATAAATAAAATCTAACTTTTATACATATGTATAGAGACAAATATATAATAAAATTCTTTGCGAAAATTTCGTGGATCTTCATGGACGGGTACCTCTATCCCCGTCCCCGTCTCCATTTACTGGTGGGAGCGGGTCCCTGTCCTTGTGAGAATTTCGCGGGTCTTCATTAGCTTTTCATCGCGGGTAATTAAGGCGGGTATCTACGAATATGAAGATTTTGCCATCCCCAGACAAGAATCAAAGCCTTAACTCAACTTACTTCATTAGTGATTATATTCGGGTTCGAAACTTAATAAAAATCAAGTAGTGAATACATAGGAATTCATTATATTTTTTATTTGGTCCTTTTGTTTTAAAAGTTATAATCAACTCCCTGTATTAGATGATAAAAGTTTTTGTTTATGATAATTTTTTTTTTACCAAAACTATATTAGAGAAGATGCTCAAACTCAGGATCTTTGTCGAGGGAAGAGGACAAATATCATTTGAGCTACAACTCATTAATGTTTTTAATAAATTTGTTATTCACCTCTTAAAATAAAATTAGTTTGTGATGCTTAAACTAATTCCTAATTAAATAAAATAAAATCATGAATATCTTTTAAATTTTAGAGAAATAATCCTTTACGAAACAAGCTTCAAAAAAATTAGAGGACTAATTTGTTTTTTTTTAATTTATTAGGGAATAATACATTTAATATTTCAAAAAATTGAGAAGAAAATTTTCAATTTAGTTTTTTCTGAGAGTAATCTATCCGGTAGAAAATTTGTTATGAAAGAATTTGATAATATACAAAAAAGAAATGGCACAAAAAATTGGTTACAATATTTCCCAACCACAAATGATTTAATTAAAAGCTTTTAATTAAGGTTTAATTAGGATTTGATTAAAATTTTTATATTTTAAAACTATTGAACCTTAAAAAAAAGATTGAGTAAAATTATAAGGAAATAAGGAGAGGGAAAAAATAACTTGCTTAAAAAATAAAACAGAAAAGAAAGAAATGGCGCCAAAATTTATAAGAACCGTTACTCTTGTTTGCTTCCTAAGCTTTCATTTTCTTCCATCTCAAGAAACAAAAGAAGAAGAAAAACAGCAAGAACTCACCTTTCTTTGAATTTCAGAGCAATAATGGAGAAAGGTCCCAACTTTGTTCCTGGGTAATTTCCCTTCTTCTTCTTCTTCTTCATTCTGTTTGAAATGTATAGTTAATATGAATCTTGGGTTCGATTCTGATTTAGCTCAACCTTACAATTTGCAGCAGGTTATTTGTAGGTTTTATACCACCAACCATGACCAATGGTTAGTGCTTTGTATTGTATTGATTTTCATAATTCTTGTTGTGAATTTGGTGATTATTATTATTATTATTGGTTTCTTGCAGGTCAATTACAGGACCACTTTGCTAAATATGGCAAGATTACGGATTCTGTCATCTTGAATGATCAGCGTCCCAAATACGGCTTTGTAAATTTCACAGATCCCTCTTCAGTTGATAAAGCCATTCAGGACACTGATCATTTTATCAATGGTCGTAAGGTATAAACAAATGTTCTTCTTCTTCTTCTTCTTATTCTATTTGAATTCTTCATTAAAAGTCTTTTTCTTGGGTTGGTTTTTCTGATATCATGCATAGGTTACGGTTCGCAAAGGCATATTAACGGTAAGGCCGAGTGATCGTGAGCACATTAAGACAAACAGACTTTATGTTTATCAAATTACTCAACATGTGTCTTCAGGTAGGTTTGTTCTTCAGTTAGTATTGTTTAGGGTACCTAATGTGCTCATGCTTCTTTGGGAAGTAAATTTTTGAAAATATTTTGAAATCTCAATTATTTAAGGATGCTGTTTGGATATTATGACACTATGCTTTTGTTTCAGATGAATTGGCAACGTTCTTTGGTGAATATGGACAAGTCATTTCTTGTTGTATAGAAAGGGATCAACATTATGGATGGATTTACTTCCAGTTTAGTAAAACCGTTGATGATGTTCTAGCAGCTCATGGGAATTGGATCAATTTTCGTGGAAGATTTATGGTTAGTAATCTTCTATTAAATCTCAGTATCAATCTGTTATATATATATACATGTGTGCGCGCGCGCGAGCATGCTAAAACTAACTTTTCAGAATTTGCTTTTATTATTTTGTTCAGAAGGGAAAATTCTTGGAACTAAGCATGTTTTATTTATGTTGCATTGTAGCTGGAAATAAGTAAGCATATCATCGAAAGACACTTAAAAAATGCTAATAGATCTGGAGAAGGTGGCGATTTTGGTGCGTATGATCCTCATCAAACGGCTGTTTATAACCCGGCCGGAGGAAACATGGCGAGTGGCCTGCATGATGCTAATGGTATGGTGGTTAATAACCAGTTGTGGCAGCCTTATGCTAATAATGCTATGGTACCCTTTCTAGAATTTCCTAATTCCACTAGATATAGAAGATATTACTATCCTCCTCCTCCCATCATGTATAATCCTCAATATGTTATACCTTTCCATTATGGATATGGTGGTGTCTTCACTCAAGGGGCTAGTGGTAGTGGAGGTCCCTCCAATGCTAGCCAAGATGATGATCCAGATTCTCTGTTTTCACAAAAAAAGGATTGATGGGTGTGTTGGTTTACTACAAATCTTTTTTAATAGTTTTATTTTGTGCTTTAGGCACATTATTGTACTTGATGATGAGTTGAAAAAATTGTGCACATAAATAAGGTTTCTTCTTTGTTACATTTGTGTTTGTTCTTTTGAAAGAGTTACATTATTGCATATGTATATTGAACATCATGGGATTGTGCTACTATCTTTTTTCTTTTTTCTTTTTTTTTTTTTCTGGGTGACTTCTTCTATCTTAATTTATTTTTTGCAGCATACTTTTTGTTTCTGATAAATAATTGTGCACTAGTTAATATATCAAATAAATCAGCATAATATCAGAATCCATGCAAACAAATAAACTGAAAATCACATTCCCTTGATAATTAAACCAAACAATACAATTTTGAATTTATTAAATAAAAATGCTGGGTAACTAAGATTTTTTAACCAAACATTTTACAATAAGACTTGCATTTTGGTTGTAGCATCACTCTTTCTAACATAAATTCTGCTTTTAAGACACAGTAGATAGCTTTGATAAACTTAAATGGGTCTTTGTAAAAAAAAATAAAAAAAAACTTACATTGGTTAAGGTCTTAGCTCAATTAGCAATCAACTTGTCATATAAGTGATTATATCCGGGTTCAAAACTTGCCGAAAATAAAATAGTGTAGGAATCCATTCTGTTACGACAACGGGCATGAATCCTTGAACGTACTAATCAAATTCTTATACTTATAAGTATTTTTCTATTTGGACATTTTGTTTTAAAAATTGTAATCAACTCTCTTCATTAGATAATAAAAGTTTTTATTTCTGATAAATTTGTTATTCGCCTTTTAAAAATAAAATTAATTAGTGATCCATAAACTAATTCCTAATTAAATAAAATAAAATCATGAATGTTCTTTTAAATTTTAGAGAAATTAATCCTTTACTAAACAAGCTTTTTTTTAAAAATAGAGGATTAATTTATTTTTTATTTATTAGGGACTAATATATTTCAAAAGGTTGAGAAAAAAATTTCAATTTAATTTTTTTAGAGAGCAATTTATCCGGTAGAAAATTTGTTAATGAAATAATTTGATAATATACCAAAAAATAAATGACACAAAAATTTGGTTACACTATTTCCAGAGGACAAATGATTTAATTAAAAGCTTTTAAGGTTTAATCAGGATTTGATTAAAATTTTTATATTTTTAAACTATTGAACCTTTAAAAAAATTGAGTAAAATTATAATAAGGAAATAAGGAGAGGAAATAAAACTTGCTTAAAAAGTAAAACAGAAAAGAAAGAAATGGCGCCAAAATTTATATGAACCGTTACTCATGTTTGCTTCCTAAGCTTTCATTTTCTTCCATCTCAAGAAACAAAAGAAGAAAAAGAGCAAGAACCTAACTTTCTTTGAATTTCAGAGCAACAATGGACAAAGGTCCCAACTTTGTTCCTGGGTAATTATCCTTCTTCTTCTTCATTCTGTTTGAAATGTATAGTTAATATGAATGTCAATGTTGTTGGGTTTGATTCTGATTTAGCTCAACCTTACAATTTGCAGCAAGTTATATGTAGGTTTTGTACCACCAACCATGAACATTGGTTAGCACTTTCTTTTCTATTGATTTTCATATTCTTTTTTTCTGAATTTGGTGATTGTTATGGTTTCCATGCATTGGTTTCTTGCATACCAAGTTACCATTTGAGTTTTGCAGGTCAGTTCTTACAGGACCACTTTGCTAAATATGGCAAGATTACGGATACCGTCATCATTAACGATGACATCACCGGCACGCGTTACGGGTACGGGTTTATAAAATTTGCAGATCCCTCAGCAGTTGATAAAGCTATTAAGGACAATGATCGTCTTATCAATGACCATCTGGTAAAAAAAAAAAAAATGCAAATGTTCTTGGCTTATTAGGACTTGTTCTTCTTCTTCTTATGCTATATGAATTCTTTTTTAAAAGTCTTTTTTTCTTGGGTTGGTTTTTCTGATATCATGCACAGATTAGGGTTGAGAGGTCCAGATTAAAGGTGCGGTCGATAGATCAAGAGGACTATAAGACAAACAGACTTTTTGTTTATCTAATTCCTAAGCATGTGTCTTTAGGTAGGTTTGTTCATTCTTTAGTTAGTATTGTATTTTTCTATGTGTTTAAAAGATGCTATGTTTGCATATTATGAAGACTGTGGTTTTGTTTCAGATGCATTATCAACTTTCTTTGGTGAATATGGAAAAGTCATTACTTGTAGAAGAGAAAGGGGTAAACACTATGGATTTGTTTACTTCCAGTCTGCAAAAACCGTTGATGATATTCTAGCAGCTCATGGCCATTGGATCAATTTTCGTGGAAAATTTATGGTTAGTAATCTTAAGACTAATTTGTGCCTAACTAGCTTGTGTTAAATGTTGTTCTTGTAAAATTATTGTTAAATTAGTCTTATATTACTTAAAAAATTAACTGTTAGGAATTGAAAATTTTTAGGACAAAATCAAATCAAAATAAAACTCGAAAGTATTTTTTTGAAACTTTTAATAAATTTTAGGGACAAACTTTTCAGAATTTGCTTTTATTATTTTGTTCAAAAGAGATAATTCATGGAACTAAGAAAGTCTCCTTTATCTTGTATTGTAGCTGGAAATAAGCAAGCATAAACTCCAAAGACACTTAGACAATGCTGATAGATCCAGAGAAGGTGGCGATTCTGTTGCGCAGATTCCTCCTCGAACGGCTGCTTATAGCCCGGCCGGACAAAATACATCGAGTGGCCTACGACATGGGAACCGTAAGGTGGTTAAAAATCAGTTGTGGCAGCCTTATGGCAGCTATGGAAATGTATATGGTAGTGGTGGTGAAGGTGCTATGGTGCCCTCTATAGCACTTCCTAAGTCTATTGGATATGGATGTTACTATCCTCCTCCCACCATGTATAATCCTCAATATGGAACACTTTCCCATTATGGATATGGTGGTGCAATGGGTGGTTATTATGCTGGCCATTACGACCGCCATAATGTCGTCGGCTCAGCCGGTATCCCTCAAGAGGGTAGTGGTAGTGGAGGTTCCTTGAATGCTACTAGCCAAGTTGATAATTCAACTTCTCTATTTTCATATCCAATGGTGACACAAGGGGCTAGTGGGAGTGGAGGTTCCTCTAATGCAAACCAAGATGATAATCCAGATTCTCTGTTTTCATATCAAATTGTCAGAAAAAAAGGACTTTAAAATTGTATAGACATAGATAGATGATTTTGTCCTTCATTCGTAACATTTTGATGTATTAGAGTGTGTTACATATTCTTAAAAAAGAATTTGATTGGGGTTGAACCAATTTAGCATCACTCTTTCCAACATAAGTGCGGGTTTTAAGAAACTGTAATAGCTTTGATAAACTACTCTATTTAAAGTGGTTAAAGACTTAGTTCAACTAGCAATCAACTTGGCTGATGAGTGATTATATCCGGATTCGAAATTTGGTAGAGACTAAACGAAAATGATCGTGAATCCTCGAACGTACTGTATTAATCAAATTCTTATACTTATAAGTATTTTTTTATTTGGTCCTTTTGTTTTAAAATGGTAATCAACTCCCTGCATTAGATGATAAAAATTTTTGTTTCTCGTAAATTTGTTATTCACCTCTTAAAAATAAAATTAGTGGTGATCCTGAAAATAATTCCTAATAAAATAAAACAATGAATGTTCTTTTAAATTAGAGAGAAACTAAACCTTTACTAAACAAGTCTTAAAAAAATTAAAGGACTAATTTGTTTTTTTATTTAATTTATTAGGGATTAATATTTTTAATATTTCAAAAGATTGAGAAGAAAATTTTCAATTTAGTTTTTTTAGAGAGTAATTTGTCCGGTAGAAAATTTGTTATGAAATAATTTGATAATATACCAAAAATGAAATGGCACAAAAAATTGGTTACAATATTTCCAAACGACAAATGATTTAATTAGCAGCTTTTAACGTTTAGTCAGGATTTGATTAAAATTTGACATTTTTAAACTATTGAACCATAAAAAAAACTGAGTAAAATTATAATAAGGAAATAAGGAGAGGAAATAAAACTTGCTTAAAAAATAAGACAGAAAAGAAAGAAATGGCGCCAAAATTTATAAGAACAGTTAGTCTTGTTTGCTTCCTAAGCTTTCATTTTCTTCCATCTCAAGAAACAAAAGAAGAAGAAAAACAGCAAGAACTTACCTTTCTTTGAATTTCAGAGCAATGGACACCGACAAAGGCCCCAACTTTGTTCCTGGGTAATTTCCCTTCTTCTTTATTCTGTTTGAAATGTATAGTTAGATATGAATGTGAATGTTGTTGAGTTTGATTCTGATTTAGCTAAAACTCTATAATTTGCAGCAAGTTATTTGTAGGCTTGGTACCATCAACCATGAAAATTGGTTAGCACTTTCTCTTCTATTCATTTTCACATTCTTTTTTCTGAATTTGGTTTCTTGCTTATTACCATTTGAGTTTTGCAGGTCAATTACAGGACCACTTTGTTAAATATGGCAAGATTACGGATTGTGTCATCATGAACGATGACGTCACCGGCCAGCGATACGGGTACGGCTTTGTGAATTTCGCAGATCCCTCTGCAGTTTATAAAGCTATTGAGGACAATGATCATCTTATCAATGGCCATCTGGTAAATTTTGGCTTATTAGGACTTGTTCTTCTTCTTATGCTATTGGAATTCTTTGTTAAAAGTCTTTTTTCTTGGGTTGGTTTTTCTGATATCATGCATAGGTTGCGGTTCGCAAATCCGAATTAAAGGTGAGGTGGCTAGATCAAGAGCACTTTCAGACAAACAGACTTTATGTTTATCTAATTCCTAAGAATGTGTCTTTAGGTAGGTTTGTTCATTCTTTAGTTAGTATTGTATGTTTTTCTGTGTGTTTAAGGATGCTATATTATGAACACTAAGCTTTTGTTTCAGATGCATTGGCAACGTTCTTTGGTGAATATGGAAAAGTCATTTCTTGTAGAATAGAAAGGGACAAACACTATGGATGTGTTTACTTCCAGTCTGAGAAAACCGTTGATGATATTCTAGCAGCTCATGGGAATTGGATCAATTTTCGTGGAAGAGTTATGGTTAGTAATCTTCTACTAAAACCATTTGTTCAAAAGAGATAATAATTCATGGAACTAACAAACTTTTCTTTATCTTGTATTGTAGCTGGAAATAAGCAAGCATAAAATCAAAAGACACTTAATCAATGCTAGTAGATCCGGACAAGGTGGCGATTCTGGTGCGCGTGAATCGAGTGGCCTGCGAGATGGCAACCGTAGGGTCGTTCAAAACCAGTTGTGGCAGCCTCATGGCAGCCATAGAAATGTATATGGTAGCGGTGGCGAAGGTGCTATGGTGCCCTCTATAGCACTTCCTAATTCCACTAGATATGGATCTTACTATGCTTCTCCCACCATGTATGGTCCTCAATATGGAATACCTTCCCATTATGGATATGATATTGCTGCTCATGCTGGCCGTTACGGCGGCCAAAATGTCGTCGGCCGAGCCGGTGTATCCACTCAAGGGGCTAGTGGTAGTGGAGGTTCCTCTAATGCAAGGCAAGATGATAATTCAAACTCTCTGTTTTCATATCAAATGGTCACACAAGGGGCTAGTCGGAGTGGAGGTCCCTCCAATGCAAGCAAAGATGATAATCCAGAATCTCTTGGAAAATTTTCTATTATAAAATAAATAAAAATATTATTTTCAAAAAAAAAATTACACGACAATATTTATCACTGTCCAACTTTTTTTTA